>VMDR010014352.1:0-23658 GCA_007922815.1 Macrotus californicus | reverse complement strand
GAGCACATAGATAAATAGTACAGAATACAGAGTCCAGGAACACAGATATCCAAACTGTCTGATGTTGGACAGTGATCCCAAGAAATTACATGGAGAAAATACAATTTTCTCAATGAATTGTATGCAACTATTGAATATTTATATAGCACAAAAATAATATTTGGTTAACATTTAACCATATACCAACATTATTGCCAAAGATCTAAATGCAGCTGTTAAGCATATAAAAGTTCTAGAGAAAATATGAGAGAAAATCCTAGTGACTTTGTAGTTTGGCCAAGATATATGAGTTAGGGAGCAAAAATCATACCTTATAAAAAGAAAGTAATTGATAAACTAAATTTCTTCACAAGGAAAGAAATGTACTATTTAGAACATAGTTACAAATAATAAAGGCAGTCCACAAATGGAGAAAATATTTACATACAGAGATATGACAATAGACTCATATCCAAAGTATATGAAAAAAGACCTCTTATGTACTCTAAGAATCAGAAGAAACTAACTTTTTAATTGATAAAAGTTTGAATGACACTTTCAAAATTAAGATATACTAGTGGCAAGTACATGAAGATATCCTTAACATCATTAATGATAGAGAAATTCAAAATAGATAGTAATGAGATACCACTACGTATCCACTGCAATGACAAAAGTTAAAAGACTGTTTTCAACAGTTAAAAATAAATCGATGCTGTCCACTGTATCTACAGAATAGGAAGAAATTCACACACGTGCTGGTGGAAGGTCGGATTGAGGGTGCATGGAGACCAGGGAGATAGCAGCCTGCAAACTCGGTGGCCCGGGAACTGTCCCCGTGAGGACCGGACAGAGAAGAGGGAGACTAGAGGGCAGCAACAAAGGGAGGGGGGCAAACAACACAGTCAGAGGCAGATCAGGAGGCTGGATCATTGAGGGCATTAGTGGCCACGTTAAGAATCTTGAATTTTGTTCTGAGTGAGGTTGAGGAGTCCCTGGAAGTTGTTGACGGGAGAGAGGCGTGATCTGGCAGAGAACTAGGGAACAACTTGTCCCAGCACTGCCTGGCCTCCCAGAAGGGGAGCGGGCAGGTCCAGCTGAGCCAGTCCCTGATGTGCTGTCTTGCCTTTGGATCTCAGGCCTGTCAGTTCATGAGGCCACTCCTGTAATTGTGCTCTTAAAAGCCTTGGGTCAACGTCAGTGTCCCCCATTCTTACGTCCACCTGTCTATGCACTTTCCCATAACGCAGTAGGCAGCAGAGGGCGTGCACTCTGCTAATGCCATTGTGTCAGTGAGTTTTCCCAGCAGGAGTTGCTTCAATTGTCTGTTTCTCTGGACCGTGGCTTAATTAAAAGAAAAAAAAAAATTGGGTTGCCAAATTAAGAAAGGATTGAATGGTAGAAAGAGCATAACTGGAGATATAAGTTTGGAATGTGAGAAATAAGGATCTGAGAGAACTTGTCAGATGCCAGGTTTATGTTGAAGGCAGGCCCAAGGATTTCTGATTGATTGAAGCCACACATGGTGCGGATGAAAGAGAGAGGTCAGCATTGACTCTAAGGTAGAGGTGTGGATAACATTAGATAATTTAGGAAAGGGGTGATCAGGACTAAAGAACAACCTCACTGAATAAAAATATTCAATAGGACCAGTCCTTTGACAAGAACTGCATTTCATCAAATGCCCACCTCTCCCACACATGCAATGTGTCTGCAGCGCTACCACCTCTCAGAAAGGCCAGTGACAGTGAATATTATTTTCATTTCTAATAATTAAGAAACCTGAGTTATGTATGTGCGTACAGTTTATATTTTCAAAAAAGCCAATAGCATTAAATTAATGCACAAAGGAGTTTCTGTATCAAAAAATAAAACAAAACAGAGAGAGAGAGAGAAGACTACACCTGCCCATGATATTTTTCGCTTTCATAATTATACTTGACTGTTTTCTGCACTCAATGTGCTGTTCCGTCTTCCATTTCCTTTGACTCTTTTTGAAGATTGGTATCAATGTTTACAACTCAAATGAAACTGCTCCTTGTCAAATGGACCAGCAGCTTCTCTGAGAAACCCCGGCCCATTTAAACATGATTTTTCCTTCAACTCCCAAGAAAACTACTTCCTCTACTTTAAGTTGCTCTCTAACCTTGACTTCTCCACATAATTCCCTCATTTGATTTAACCACTGAGCTTTTATTTTTCTGCTTATCATTCCACCTTCTTTCATGAAGTCAGATGCCTTCCACAGTGTTAATTTACACCCGAAGTCCAGTGATAGCCAAATCCATGTCAGCCTCCAGATAACTCTCCTGAATTTTGGAACCATTCATAAAATTGCCTGTCTACTGGATGCCTCCACTAGTGTGTCCCTCAAATGATCCACACCAAAATGTCCAAAATGAAAATCATTCTCACCTCAACTTGTTACTATTCCTGAGTTCATCTTTTGAACATCATAAACATCAACTTATTTAGGAAGTCATAATCTTTCATTTTTTTAATCTTCTCCTTCCAGCCATTTACAGTTTAATTCCTATTTATGTTTTAATTTGATTACCACTATAATATCTCCCCAGATTACCATTGCATTACTGGATTGTAATTGTATACAGCATAGAGCTATGCCCCATGAAGTTTTGTTGAATGGATACATAACAGAACAAATTCTGTTTCACCTAATCTTAGGCTTTGTTTTGCAGATCCAGATAATGGATCAAACTAGAACTAGTTTCTCCTAGTGTTTAGAGTCTGGCTTAATTTACATGAGAAATGTCCAGAAGATACCTGTCTTCACAAGATAAGGTTTTTATAAGGAAGAAGTGGCTAAAGAGCCTTCCTCGACAGAATTTAGCAACCAAGTTTAGGAGGCTTGGGTCTGTAGTTGAAGAAAGGCATTGAGAATAACTGAGAAACACAAGGGAGGCATTGAGAAACAGAGAGATGGGAAAAGGGATGCTAAATTGCTGGGTGCTTGTTTTTGGCTGGTACCCTGGGATGTCTTTGAATGCTACACTGAATCAAGATGGAGACACAGCATAGCCCCAAACTATATTCAGCTTATAGATAATGAATGGAAATTCTCCTAGAGAATATTCATTATTCCAGTCTTGAGGTTTTTAAAATCAATTTCAATAATACAGTCAGAGAGTATTTTTGAAGCACAACCATAATTGTCAATCCACTGACAATTATATATATAATTATATATATACAAGTATACAACTATATATATATACAACTATATATATAATTACGTAAATATATATATATTTACCTTAATCAGTACTATAGTCTCAGAGTCTAGCCTAGCGCTCTCATTTGAATGTTTGTGTCCCCCCAAAATTCACATGTTGGAATCTCATTGTCCGATGTGGTGGGTTAGGAGGTGGGGGCTGTGGGAGGCACTTAGGTCATGAGGATGAAGCCCTCACAGATGGTACTTGTGCCCTTAGAGAAAAGACCTCACAGAAGTCCCTTCTCCTTCCACCATGTGTGGATGCAGGAACGATGAGAAATACATTTCTACTGTTTATAAGCCACACAGTCTGTGGTATGGTTTTGTCTCGAATGGACAGAGACACCCAGTGATTTCTTAACAAGCATTTAATAAACAGTGAGTGAATAGATGATATACTTTAAATTGACCAAATTTACTATATAAATACAAAAATAAAATGGCCTTTGTATCCGAAATAAATGTGTTTATTTCTAACGTAACGTTTCAAGAAAAACGTCAAGATTACTGCAACTATAAAATATAACGAACAAAAATGGAAAAGGAGAAAAGAGGGGTCCTTAAAATCAATAACTATTGAGACACCCCATATGTTTACTACGTTTTCTACACACGTAGAATATGTCTTCATTTTATAGAAAAAGTTGACAATACTACATGCAGTAAAAATGTAAAGGCAGCAGCAGGAAGTTTTAAGTGACTCTTTTTTTTTTAAAAAAAAAAGTTGGTTAATATATTCTGAGTGAGTTCTTGGTTGATTCTCAACTCACTAAAGCTTGTATTTTATCTTCTCTCCAGTGATATGGCATCTGACTCAGTATAAAGACTTGTGATCATTTATTTGATTGCAACCATCTGTTCCCTAAAAGTGATTTTTCCCCTGGGATTTGGCACGTCTCCATAGATTCCTAGGGTGCACTTTTTCTTCTCCCTTGAAGGAAATTACTTTGTCTTGATTGCCTGTTTCCTTCTCATTCTCTCCTGGGTTTTGTCCTGAATCAACCCTGTCGAAGGGGAGTTTACAGGCAGCCATTACAGACCTCGAATCTACAAACTACAGGGACGGCACAGCAGAGAAAATGACTCTGTGCGTCCGCGTCCCTTGGCACTTTTCATCTGCTTCCATCCCTTCAAATCTCCACGCACGAGAAACAGCACACAGAAGCCAGAACGCCCGTGCCTGGCATTGTGCACGTAAAATGTGAGGTGCTAAGAAGAGGAAAGCACAGAACTTACAGACAACGGGCAGATAGTGTGTCCATTACTATGCAAAGTAATTTACTTGTGTTAAATGCTGAATATTCAGAACAAATCAATAAGACAGGCATTCTTTTAGCTGTTTTTTAAAGTAAGAAAAACAAGGATTGAAGCTTGCCCGAAGAGCCCCAGTTAGCTAGTGGCACAGCTGAATTCAAACCCAAGTCTGAATAGCTTCAAAACATATTCTTCCATAAGAGGCTTTTTACCTCTTTATTTGTGATTTCCTCTTTGTATCCATCGATTATTGAGAAGTATGTGGTCTAATTTCCAAATATTTTTTCATTTTCCTACATATTTCATTATCATTGATTTTTAATTCAATTCTACTTCAGACAGAAAATAAACTGAATAAATTTCAAAGTATTACAAATTCCAAACTTGTTTTTTGTTAACTCTGTTCCTACTAACTCATTTTTCCTGGGTATGGGACATATTTTCCTGCATACTAAATATGGATTCTTGCTGGATATTCTGAATCTTAGATTATTAACATCTGAATTTTGTTGTTGCTCTCAGAGTTTTGAACTTTGTGTTCTTAGAAAGTCAATTCACTTGGCACCTTAGCTGGGCCACTTCAAGGCTTGTTTCCAAGTTTGCCTTGAGCTTGCTTCTCCCTCCTGCTCAGGCCTCCCTCTCCTGGCCTCTCCTGATTTCTCAAGGATTCCTCCAAGATATCTCCACTGTGATTAACTGAGATTCAAACTGTGTATCTTCACTTCTTTCCAACTCACAGTGACCTGGCTGTTTTTGACCTAATTTTTGCCCTTTCTGTGCAGCCACAGGTGCTCAGGAAAACACTGCAGGGATATTTGGAGCTCTTTCCTGCATGTCTTCCCTCCCTGATGCTCTGCCCCTCAAATTCTCTCTCGATATCTGTATCTGTAGCTCAGTGAGATCACCAGGTTCTCTGGATCCACCACCCCTCGAGGCAGCAACAAACGCCTCCAGGCACAAAACCTGGGCCCCTTCAGGCTCAGAGGGTTTCTTTCTCTTCTCTGGGTTACAGCCCAGGGTTTCCACCCACGTAAGTTATTTCATTCTGGACAGACTGAAAGGTCTCCAAAAGTTTTCTTTAGCTTGGTAGCCCATCAGCACCTCTCAAACCTAGATTTCACAAACACTCTAATAAGGTTCTTGAATTATATTCACTACACAAGTCAGCATACTTAAAGCACGCTGTCTGATACATAACAACTTACGAAATGAGCCTTCCACCTAAGGTATAAAGTAACGGGAACCCTCTGTCACACGGGAGTTGTTAAACGCACCCTTCAGAGCCGTACACTATGAAGTGCTTAGTCCAGATTGTTAAAATACAGCACAGATACCTCCAGTTTGATAATGAGGAAACAATTTTACTTTTCTGATGGAAAGATATAGCATTTATTTTCATTCGGCAGTGTATGTGGAAGCAAATGTGTTGATTCAAATAAATGTTAAAAGTAGACTTTGTCTTCTGCATCCACTATTCTCAAATTATACATTTATTTAAATTACAGAATTTGTAAATATTTTCATGTCATTTAATAAGCATTTCTCAGGGATTTTAATATTATTGGTATAAACTGAACACACGTGCATATCAAGTTATTTCCTTTTGCCTGACTTGTTCAGAATTCTAAACTTCCCCTGTAGCTCATCTATGGAGAGAATCTGAGCACAGAGTTCCCTTCAACTGAAAAATGCCCCATCTATAATGAGGAGTGGTTACGAAAAATGGCATTTTCTGCAGAGAAATTTGTGAAATATGCAGCTCTTTTTCTTATTTCAAAGAGTGAACTAACTTGCCATGTACCTCTCAACTCATAAACGTGTTTGGTTTGGAAAGATACATCTGTCCAAGAAACCAGTGTGAGTTTATCTTAGTTCTTGTTCTTTAGTGATGCTTTTGGGGTCCAGAGACAAAGCCGTTAACATCTCTTTCTCTACCCCACACTGCACACAGTGCCTGCACGCAGGGGTGTGCTTCAGTTCATTTTCAATGATCTGCGGGAACACTCTGCATGGAACTGCATTTGTTTATCCAAGGACAGCGGAATAACAATGCATCTTTTATCAGTCACACAGACAGTGATGATTTCTCTTATCCAGTAGCTCCTCTTGCGCATTAAAATAGCGTGTGCCTCAAAGTCTGTTTGTCATTGAATCCACAGCTTTAAAAAATAGAGAAAGCGTTGGTTAGTATACCCAATGCTTGTGATATTTTAAATATTTATTTATTTTTAAGATGGGCTGAATATTCTCAGAATTTTAGTCAATTTCAAAGAAATGCTTGGCTAAGTTGACCGTGGTATAATAATTATAAAGCAGCTGAAATCTCCAAATTTCTTGGCAATTTTCACGAATGTGCTTATTCAAAGGATTTTAGTAGAAACCACTGAATATATGCCTTTGAATTTTACTTTAACTTGGTCACTCAAGACATTTTGTCTCATCAGCAGTGAGACCTCCTTCTCCAAACGTGGCTGCTGCATGTTTGTGACAACACGATGATTACAGGGGGACTGAAGTGCTGAGATGCACGCGAGCCTTCGGGTGCTTCCGAGGTCTCGCTGCACAGTCACTCCTGATGCGACATGTGCTCTCCAAGACAGGCAGTGTTCAGTTGCGTCCTTACCAACCTTCAGAGCTGAACATGTATATGAAGTTCATTTTAAATTCTATGCGTATTTTCATTCATTACCTCCGTTATAATATCCAGAGCCAAGCACCGGTTATTCTCTATTTTTCCGTGGAAGTTTGGGGGGGTGAGGATAATCTTTGAATAATAATGAGTTTGAGACACAGAAACTTACAGCTCTGCAGAAAAGTGGGAAGAACTTACAGATCACGGCTGAGACGTAGACATGAACCCCTTCTTAGATGGAGTGTGTGTAAAAGAATGGACGAGTGCAGAGGCCTGAGCCAAATGTTAAGTCCTAGTAAGAGTGCGTGCTTCTGTTTCCGAAAACCGGACCCCTGCACAAACGGGTTCAGCCTAACGCAGAAATGTCTCATGCCAGTATTTCAAAACTGTGCGCACAGTGCATCACATCACGCTTCATCTTCTATGCTTGTTAAAAGAACAGCGCACACCTGTGTGAGCAGCATTAAAATCCCCAAGGCCTTAAAAAATCACTCTGTGTGGTGCCCTCCACCCCTCACACACACACATGGCCCCCACATCCATAAAGACCTTTCCAAACTGTCTTTGAAGAAGTGGCATTCACACAAAAACATCTCTATCAGATTTGCAATGTTTAAAATTTCTAAAAACTGCACGATCACAGGCAATTACAAATAGAGAATTTCTAATGTCACATTTTAGCCTTAATAAAACACTTTTTAAATGGAACAACACAAGCAGCTCACCGTCCTTCAGAAGGCCCAACAACATCGTGGTTGTGGCAGATCAGTCTAGACCTACGTCACCTGGCGCAGCCACGTCGGCCACACACGGTGTCGCACATGAAATGCAACCCATCCAATCTCACTGTAAGAATAGCGTAAGACCAGATTACAAAGACTTAATAAAAATATAACACAAACATTTATTTGACATTGCTAATATTGAAATAACGGTATTTGGATATATGGGGTTGATTAAATTATAATATGTAAATTAGTATCACAAGTTTCCTTATATTTTTAATGTGACTATTAGAATATTAAAAAACACATGTGTTTCTCATTCTACCCCTTTCAGACACGTTCTCCAGAAGAAAGTAGCACAACACTGACCAGCCACACGCTTTCCGGTCCCATAGAAATGGCTCATCTCATAACTTAAAATAAAGCATGATAAATTCACTGAAACCAGCGGTTCCCAGTTTAGTGACTCCAGTTGACTGATTTATTATTGTACAAGCGGAATTTTTCTCCGAGTTTCATCAGTGAAGAGACACAAGTCAGAACGCACCCCCATAAGTCTGTCAGAATTTTAATTCAAAAGCAGCATGCATATGTCGCCTGGAATAATGATTTTTGGAACTTTTGGCTTTGGCTAGACCATTAGATAACAACCATTCAATGTAAAGCAGTTATCAAAAGCAGTGCAGCTGGCAAATTTCATTTATTTAAAATGTATATGTGCTTTTCATTTGTAAATTTTTTTAAAATGAGATCCATGGAAACTTTCCAAGTTTATAAACGGATATTATGAGTTGAGTGAGATTTTATGGACTGTTTAGTGGATTTGTTCATTTTCCTTTCCTGGAAAGTTAAAGACTCAGTGATAGAAAGTTGAATTTTCTACTGTAGAACTAGCTTAGTTTCTTTCCACTGCTGTGACTTCTTGGCTGAGATACTCTTCATAAATTTCTTCAATTTAGTCTGCCCTAATAAATTTGTTGAGTTTCTGATTTTTAAGAAATTAATTGAGAGATAGTGAACTCTTTGGGTAAAAGGATGAGGCATTGGTTTTTGAATCTGAAAAATAGAGCAATTTTATATGGTTTAAATCCAAAACAACCTACCCTGAATATCCACTGTCTGTCAGAGAAGAGTTAGTGCCTCTGTTCAGAATACTTATGTTTAACTAGTCGGAATCTAGTTAAATTAATTTCCTGTGAACACGATCATCACATTTCATCCGAAGGAAACATTCTGTTTGGTTTCTCAGGCATCATTAACTTCACGGGCACAGAAGATAATACAGAACAAAACATCCCTCAGGCTCTGTAAAAGCAAAAGGCTGTAGCCCATGGAACAGTGATTTTCCTATCACAGGAGCCAGATTTGCTTTAGAGAGCACTAATTTCACAAATTTTCCACCAAACTTAATGTGTTCTGAACTCAAAACTGTTTAACATGAAAAGGCCATAATCTCAGAAAAACTGAATCCCTTTTTGAAAGGAAAAACTCAGTTTTACTTCCATTTGTGTCTATGCTGCTATAATAAAACAGTGAATGCTCAGTGTAATAGTATCAAATATTTGAACCCCAAGTGTGTGTTTATTAGTAAACAACCCTTTATTTGAGCTTCTGAACCGTTGCCACAATGTAACAATAACTCAAACTACAGTAGGATGGGAGGCAAGCAGTCACTGGCTACACAGAAGTGCGGCTGCAGAAAGTGGCTGAGTCTCCGGGCAGGAACACCCCGGGGAGGGGACCCCGCCAGGGCTGGCGTGAGTCCTGGAGCACAGAGCTGCCAGGTGTCCCTTAGACGTGCCTCCCCTGTAGATAAGGGGCATCTGGGGAGAGACTGGAATATGTGCTGGGAGTGGGGTGGACACCAGCAGAATCAGGACACTGTGTATGGACCAACCCTCAGAAATGCTTGGGAATTTTAACCGCCTCTACAGTAAAGCCATTAACCCCGACCACAACCCATAAGCTAACAGCATTTCAGTGGCTCTTCCCTGCTTCAACTTTCATCTTGCTGGGCTCCATGCATGTCTGAAATACAACTGGAGAAAAAACAACAGGAGAAGAAGGGCAAGTAAACAGAGAGGCCAGAAGCTGGAAAGGAAATGCACAATTCAAAGGGAAAGTAAAACTCCACATGTACAAGGCAAAAGCAAGCTGAAAACATGATGCAGTGCTCCGGAAGCTAGTCTACGATTTCACAGTATACCATGAAGTCACCCACGTCTGTCTGGTAATGGCCATTTTGCCCCGATTTAACATAATGTAAGAAATACAAACGGCGCATGTACCATATTTTCCTCCTGCTAAAGATGTCTACCTTTTTTATTCTTTAGGGTTTCAAATTGAATATTTTATTAACATGGTAGTTGTCTCTGCAGCATACTCAGAATGATCTGCCCAGGGGAGAAGAGACTATGTATGCCTAAGGGGAAGGAGAAAAAATTTTAAAAAATTCTGTAGGTTCTCAATATCGTAGGCACTTATGTCCACATCACTTACAGAGCTGTTGCCGAATCTGTCCAAGGAAGCAGTCTGAGAGGGGAAGGAAAACTCTTGGGAAGAATTTAACATGGCGTGTAAGAAAGCTGACAGAATGTGGATATTTGCTTTGAATTTTGTCTTTGCGAAATATGGGGAGAGGTTTGTCAATGGGCAGAACATCAGAGAAGGTGGTGTGGAGCAGGCTTTCGTGGGCAATTTTCCTCACAGTGCTGGGCAGGAATTTCACATCCCCGGATGCAGGCGTGTGGTGTCCACAACTTCACCTCCCCATGCCTGCCTCCCTGCCCTCTCCCTCCTCCTTCCCTTCTTTCCAACCACACAATTTTCCCTCACTTACCTCTCTCTATTTCTAAATGAATCCCTGTTCCTCAGTTCTCTTAGCCTTTCAGATTCACAGCAGATAGGCTCATCTCAAGCCCAGGAGTGGTTATTGCTTGATCTAATCAATCACAGTGGCTTCCCCTTAACAATAATTGAAGTAAGCAGGGCTATTCCAAGGGATTTTGGCTAATCAGAGACAAAGGGAAACTTCTGTGGAGTTTCTAGAAAACATGTCCTCATCTATTGATTAAGGAGAGTCCCTTTTATAACCCTAATTGTTACAGGGACTAAATGAGATATTTTGACTCAGATGAACCAGCCTAGGATAATCTGACAGAAGATAGCAAAGCAAAAAAAAATTTGAAAATCGGGTTGCTGAGGCCATTGTTGAACCTAGGTGTCTAGGTCAGTGTGGGCTGCTATAACAAAATACCATGTTGCCTGAAACAACAAACATTAATTTCTCAGAGTTTGGAGGCTGGAAGTCTGGCTCCCTTCTGGTCTGCAGTCAGCCATCTCCCTTGATCCTCACGCTGCCCGGGGAGAGGAAGCAAGCTCTCCCCAGTGTCCTGCAGTAAGGGCACGAATCCCCCTCGAGGGCTGCATCCTCAGGACCTAATCACCTCCCACGGGCACTGTCCCACAGTGCTGTTACACTTCAGATTAGGGTGTCAACCTACACATCTGAGGACGCACATTGAGCCTATAACATGTGGGTTCAACAGGCTCTGAAGCTCCCTAACCCTGGACTTCTTGTTCGAGACAGCAGGGTTTCTTGTTCTTCAGACAAATTTTAATCTGAGATTTAATCATTACTGAAACCATTTTATTGGCTACAAAGCAATTCTACAGTAACATCATAGATGATACCACTTACAAAGTTTGGTGCAATAATTCTCTTGATTTTATTGTGCCTTTTTTACCCATTCTTGAAAGATACTGTGCTTTATGAACACTTTCTCTTTTCAGAGTAGCTTTCACATTTTCTTAGTAAAATTAGTATTTCACATTTTTAACCTTTTCTTAAAGTTGAAGTATAGTATTCATTCTGAAAGGCACAGAGAGCACACTCCTACAGCTCAATCACCGACAAAGGCAACAAAAACATAAACGCAGTTCAGATCCAACAGGGGAGGTTACGAATCCCACCTACAACGAGGCTGTGAGCAGCATAGATAACTGTGCTTATTTTGGAACTTGTAATCAATGGAATCATAAAGGGGACATTATTTTATTAGATCATTTATTTTACAAACAGTATGTCCAAGATCTATGCAGTTTTCTAAGGGATTACTAACTTTTTTGTTGTCTAAAATTCTCTCATAGGAATACTACCATTTATTTATTTATTTTAACACTGATAGACACTTATTAAAAGGTATCATTAACAATGTGAAAATGTAAGCCCCAGACCAGCAGAAGGCATTTGAAATATATAAAACTGACTGAGACCTCACATTTGGGAGCACAAAGAAACCCTGGCATTCAACAAGAATAAGTCACATCACCAAGTGATAAAATGGGCAAAAGACGTATAAGAGCTGAGCAATGGAAGCTCTCCAAGTCTCCAGTAATAATCTGTAAAGATTATTTTTATTAGTAGTATTAGGAAAAATGCACATTAAAGCATAATTAATATCCACTATACATTCCCAGAATGGATAAAAACAAAAACAAAAAAACAAACAAACAAAAGAAAACCCCAAGCAAATGGCATCCTGAGCATTAGCCGACAAGCAGAGCATCAGCGACTCCCAGGCTGTGCGGGAATTTCTTCTGCACTGGAGCATGTGCATATTTGCGACCTAAAAATCTCACTCATGGGTAAACCCTCCCTCACCTGATGCCATTTGTTTTGTGGAACAACTGCATGAGTATTTTTAGCAGAATCTATCTGAGCAGTCAAAAACAACCTGGAAAGTACTTTTTAAAATCATGTGCGTGTATGCTTTAAAGCCGTCTCATCTGTCATCTGTATCAGTTCAATTTTGGGTGGTGCAATCATTTACAAAAGACAAGGGCAGCAAAGGAATGAGAGAGAAATAAGAAATAGGAGTTTAACATTGAACCTGGACATCTGAGCAGGAGAAATTGGCAGGGAGTCTATTGTGCTCCAAATTCATGAACACCAAACCTGGCTGTACCAGGTACAAAATTCGTTCCTGCTTCTTCTAAATCAACGGTCACTTCCCCACAAAAATCGTTCACACTGTCTCAACTACCCATAAGCCTGATGGCACCGTGGGTGTGTTCTTCACCTTCCTGCCTCCCGGGGGATCCACTGGGAGGAGCTTACTGAGTCCTGCCGTCTGACTTGAATGGGTCACAGCCCTTGCGCCAGGATAGATTGTCCCCGGGCTGTCCCAGCGCATGGTTTTGCCAGGCAGACAGGACACAGCAACCCTTCTTGATGGGGGACTCCTGTTCACATGTGCACGCTCTGGCTGGGCCTCCCGGTCCCTGACCGCAATGTTCTCAGCCCTGTTAGTCACCTGCTCTGTCTCAACCCTCCTTCTTCTCCCGTCTCTTTTAACAGTTGTCATGCCTGCCCGTGGTCTAACAGCTCTCCCTGCTAGCTGCTGTTTTCTGTCCTTTGTCCTTCACTGACTTATCCTCAAATAAAGCTTTTGCGCATGCAATCCCATCTTGGTTTCTGCTTCCAAAAGGACTTGCACCAGAATTCTCAGAAACTCTCAAAAATATCACCTCGGAGTCCATAGAAAGTCAATGATCTTTTAGAAATTCTAAAATCAAACTTACATTCTTATCAATTAATTCTTCCTTCCAAGTGATTAAAAAGAGTTGTTTTTCTGCCTTAAATGAAAGGTGATAGCAAATTATTTGCCACACTTTACAAGGAGTGGTGGAATCTACCTTTTCTGCCCTTGAAATTGAGCTGGAACTTCTGAGTCCAGACCAGCCAAAGCCCTCCTGATTTCAACCAAGGCTCTCAGAACATCCTTTCTGGGAGGCCCAAGCATTATGTAAGAGCTATGCTGGCCCTTAGTCCATAATGCCAGCTAAGCCCAGCCTTCTGGCCATTTCCGGCAAGGCACAAGATGTGAATGAAGTCATCTTGGATGGGCCAGACCCACCACCCTACCAACAACCTCTTAATACCTTCTGATGCAGAGGAATCACCCAGATTCCTGAGCTTTACCGGAGTCCTGATCCTCAAAATCTTAAACCATAAGAGCATAGAGTGAAATGATTATTATTTTAAGTAGTTACGCATTAGAATAGTTTACTGTGCAGTGATGGATAACTTGAATAGGCTTCTCCCATCTAGGGGCCATTCGTCAGCCTGGTACTCTGTCCTTACCCTCTTTGTGTTATGAAGGATATAGGGCATTGTTTCTCTCCTTCTCCTCTAATTATCCAAATTTACACTTTTTTATGATATCATCTTAACATCCTCCAAACTTAAAAACACAGACCCATGAACTGGGTGTGCTGGACTGACAAGCAGGTGCCACAGTTGCGGCGGCTTCACGACACAGTCTAGACCCCGTGTGGTGCTGAGGTGGCCGGCAGAGCTCCTCTGTGTGGCTGTCCAGCGGCTCCTGCTCCTCCCATCTCATGTGTCCCCCATCCTCCAGGACCTTACCATATCTGCATCCATCGTACAGAAGAAGGAAGAGACAGGAAGGGGGCCCACGGAAATTTTATACACTGGGCTTAAGAGCAGTATACCTCAAAACTGCCCACTGCCAACCGGCTGGAATAGTCACATGTCCACACCCAACTGCACAGGAGCCTGAGACACCATCCACTCGCACAGCCAAGAACAAGAGAAAATGATTCTTGGAGAAGAATATAGGTCCTACCTATATCTACTACCAGATTAGGCAAGTTATACTGTCAACATTTCCCAAATGACTCTGAAACATGGGCATTTTACAACTTTCACATAAAGGATTAGCAGACGATTTTATAACACCCACTGCTGAGTAACTCCTCGAGAGCATGCTCCTGTGTTCTCTTGTCCTTCCCTCCCTCCCTTGTCTCCTTCATCCTCATGGCATCTCCACAAATTCCTACAGATCATATATGATTGAATGTAATGGATATACATTAGACAAAATGATTTGATCAAGATGTTTTTTCAAAAATATTAAATGTACTCATACTTCTTGAGCCAATGTCATCTCATATGTAAAATCAGTGGTCCTGTACCATTTATTGGGTAGGCTAACCTTTCCTTCTAACAGGGATACCACTTTTTATGTATTAGGTTATGCTTTAATGCATCTGTTTCAGGGTTCTCTAACTTGTCTCCATGTTCACTCACTATTCTTATTACATTATTTTAAATAATTTTATTTTTTTAAATATTTTATTTATTCATTTTTAGAGAGGGGAAGGGAGGAATAGAGGGAGGGAGGGAAACATCAATTTGTGGTTGCCTCTCATGTGCCCCCTACTAGGGACCTGGACCACAACCCAGGCATGTACCCTGACTGGGAATTGAACCAGCAACCTTTGGTTCATGGGCCAGTGCTCAATCCACTGAACCACACCAGCCAGGGCAAATTACAATAGTTTTATAATAATTATTTATGTGACAAAGGGAAGTACTTTAGCCCCAAATTATTCTTCTATTCTCTAAAACCATACTCTTGTACTTGATCTTACTACTGTGTTTTAGATTCAATCTCTCTGGTAAATAAAACCCTTTGAGCCAAAATCAGCATGGGGAGCTCTGTGTACACATCTCCACAAATCAACCTTGAGTGGTTAAAGTCCCTGGAAATTGTCCTAAGAGCATATAGCAAAAGAAGAAATGCTTATTCAGAAAAAATGTATTAAATCTTAAGAACAGCAAGAGTCTGGACACTTGAGCAATGATTGTATCCTGCTCCCTCACCTCCAACCCAGCCCCAGGTGTGGCTAAGAAAAACAGGCGTCCCACTCCTCTCATTCCAGGTAAGGGTTATGGCATCTCCCCAGGAAACTCAAGCGCCAGCCTTCCTCACTCTTAGCTCCCACTGGTAAGGCAGAGCTGCATTCCCAGCAATGGTGGACTGAGAACATTGGGGTTCTGGTCCCCCCTCATTCCCTTCGCTTACACTGTAAAACGTCCACTCTGGGAGAGGCAGACGAGTAGGCACTCCATTCTGGGAGAAAGTGGCTCCTTTTCCCTCTACCTGCTCTGGAAAGGATCAGGAATTTTTTCCCAGGGGAATAGTCAGTGTGTAATAAAAGAGAACTCCAGAACTACTCTCGTAGAAACTGTCTCAGTTTGAGAAAGAGTGTGGTGAAGTTCAAGCAGGAGACTACTCTGAAGACAATAGTGATTTGGGGGGTAAGCAACAAGACCAGTAGGCTGAACTTGGTCCACGCAGTTGACCAGAGAGAATCAGGGAAGGAGACAGCCCTAGGGTCAACATAATCTCAAGACTCACCTCAAAAACATGGCTTCAAAGGAGCCTGGATTTAACAGGGTGTGACTGGGAACAATTTGTGTCCCAGGCACCATGAAAACCCATGGGACAATCAGTCTGCAGTTAGTGGAACTGGGTGGGGTGCCCACAGAAGCAGACGGTGTCACAGAAGGCCTGGGGAAGGGCTGGTCAAAGGGGCCCTGCCGAGCCACGCCCATCCCACCGTGGCTGCGCAGGCCAGGCTGCGCCCCGGGAGGAGCAGCCGAGCCTTCGGCATGAGGGGGGAGGGCCAGAATTCCAGTTCTCAATCTCACACAAAACATTCTGCAGAGTAAACCATGTGTTAGGCCATAAAACGAGCTTAAATAAATATTAAAGTTTTGAAATCATCCATAGTATGTGTTTATATCGTAATAGAATACAGTTAGAAATAAATAACAGAAATAAATTTCAGAAACAGACAAATATGTTGGAATTAAACAGCATACTCCTAATGAACCAATGAGTCAAAGGAAAAATCACAGGCGAACTTTAAAAATGTTGTGAAATTGTAATGGAGGCATCTGGACAGATCACTGGGCAGAAGGGGGCAGGGATCCTCGAGGCAGTGGGAGAGCCTGCCTTTGGAGAAGGGAGGGGCCCTAGGAGGAGGCTGCCTGAAAAACCGAAAAAGCCAGCAGGACCTGTGCACCAGCCCAGCGCGACAGCCTGCGTTGCCCTGGCAACCGGGCGGGGAAGAGCCACACTACAGGAGGAATGCTGTGCTGCCCAAAGTGAGCGAGGGATCCAGGATTGCAGCCTCGGCCAGCATGTGACTCTGTGCTCCTGGGTGAGGGCAAGTAAGCGAGCGCGGGTACCCCTGCCAAGGTGGAGATTGTGCACGCATCTGGAAAGCCTCCTACCAGCTCCCGGTTCATGGCTGCAAGAGGAGTGGCGGAGATGCATGTGGTGGACATTACCCTAGATTGGCTGGCAAGGTGGACGTCCCCACAGTGCCCAAGATTTGGGGAGTGGAAGATTTAAATGAAGGCTGTGGAGTCTTGGCCCTCTTTTTGCCTTCCAAAGCCTGGTTGGGAGGCCTGGAGCATTGGTGGCACCCAGTGGATGCTAGCCCCACTCATCACTCTCGTCTTGCTCCTGAGCACCCAGTCAGAGGCAGGCTTGGGCAGGATGTGCACCCCACCAGCGGCAGCCCGCGGGATGCTACGGCTCTGTGCCACACAGGCCCTGACTGCACCCCTTCACTGGCTCCGAGAGCAGGGTGCAGATGAGTGGGCTGGATGTCCTCCTGCCCCAGGGGTGTGAGCAGCCTTGGATGCTGGGGCCCTGTGCACAGAGCCTCTTGTGTGATCTGGCAGCAGTGAGCTGGCCTTAGGAGAGGGAGGAAACTGTGGTCAGGCAATGGAGACATCAGCCCCACCAGTGCTCACTCCAGAGAAAGAGAGAGCCTGTAGCTGGAAAGATGGGATGTCTTGGGCCCCAGGGGTACAGATAAAATTGGAGCAGGATGTCTGGACATTGAGTCTGGTACTGGGGGTGTCTGGCTTCTTTCTGTGTTTTGCAGGAGATAATGACTTGGAGCTGGAGATTCTCTCAAACTGGGCAAAGCGGTAATAAAAACTTTTCTCTTGCCCTACAAATGACTGTGTTATGCTCGCGTATGGTGGCAGTGGCTGAATCCCGTTGTATTTGGTGACCGAATGAATAAAACGGAAGACACAGTATGGCAGCACTTACCGGATGCAGCTACAGCAGCGCTTGGGGGAAGATTTGGACATGCAGGCATCCCCACGAGAAAGAAGAGAGACCTCAGTCCATAACTTAACCTTTACCTTAAGTCACAGAAAACATAAATTAAAAGATAAAGAGCAAAGTTAAAAAGGTGGGGGGGAGAAAATGGTAAATAGTAAAGATCAGAGAAAAAGAAATGAATTACAGAAGAGAAAATGATAAAGTCAATAAAACTGAAGGTTGGTTTTTTGAAAGATCAAGAAATTTGGCAAACCTTTGGTAATACTGACCAATAAAAAAAGAGAGAAGATTCAAATGACCAAAATCGAGAATGAAAGAGGGAACATTATCAGAAATATAAAGGATTATAAGAGAATACTATTAACAACTGTATGTCAAAAAATCAGATAACATAGATGAACTGACTCAAAACGTTATCAGAAATGTGAATAAACTAATAACAAGTAAAGAGATTGAGTCAGTGACCAAAAATCTTCCAATAAAGCAAAGCCCAGAGCCAGATGGTTTCATTGACCAATTCTGCCAAATAAACTTTAAGGAAGATTACACTAAAACCTCCACCCCTCCTATTTTTAAACCTGCCGTTGTCACTGTTAGATCCAAAATCCAAAAGCATGCATGCACACACCCACACCCACACCCACACCCACACCAGTGACCTCCTTCATGAAACTGATGCATTAAACAGGAGAAGGCAAGGCTGGCATAGGGCAGTCAGTTTAAGAAAAAAAGGGGGGTCAGAAAGTGACAATGCATGGACATGACTTTAAATGTCAGCTGATTTAAAAAGGATCAAAGAACTCAGAATTTAATGCTCAGAAAATGGCATAGATACTAATGTCATCAAGTAGTGGGATACGGAATCTGAGCCCACATGGGAGACGGATCTGCCTCTTGGTGACACCTGTCTGTTCAAGTTTCCCTGAGTCATTTGTTTCTTCTCATTGTTGTTATTGTTTAGAGGCAAGTAAATAATTCTTGAGTAGAAGGGGAGGTATGAGAAGATCAATCATTAGAGTGATCCATTTACTAGACTGATTTATGAAGCCTAGGAAAAGAGACACCAAAACCACACATTTGCTGTATACACGAAAGTCTAAGCATCCAGGAACCAGCAGGACTTATCTGGACAGAAAGAAGCACATAGATTGACTACAGACTCACTGCCTAGTACACACCTGAGGAGCCCCAGTGCTGGGCGGGGCCACAGTGCTGGGCATGCCCTGAAGACACAGCAGGAGCATCCAGGCCTGGGTGCTGAGTTCCTCAGCATCCAGACATGATGAGGTCCTTTGATGGGCAGACCAGGTAGCAACCGATGACAAGGAGTAGACGTGTTCGAAAGCACAGATGACAATTGTGCAGAGCTCCCAGAAATGACCTGGAGAGACACCGCAGTGGGAGTGAAGGGCACGGCGACTCGAACACCGGTGGCGATTGTTCCCAAAGAGCAGTGAAACTCTAGGACTCCCAGGTGCCAGGGGAGCCAGAGGCCAGTCACCACAGGCAAAGGCTTGGGTTGGGTTTGGTGGGAGCAAATGCCCACGGTTAGGTTGTGGTCTGGGCTGGGGGAGTAGATGTGGCTACTAATGGCAGCTGAGACAGAGGAACGTGAGGAAAAGATCTTCAGAGACATCGTCACTGTTCTGCGATTTTACTCACGTTAACACATTTTTCTATAACACCGAGACTCCAAACTTTTGAGTTTTGGTGCAAAAGAGTTGAGAAAGGGGAAAAATAAGTCAAACAAAGTAGAACGTGTCCTTAAATAGAGTCATTTAAATCACAGAATGTAGATGAGAACTTTTAAGTATCATCCACAAGAGGCCATTACTCTAAAGGTGTACATGTTAAATCCTGCTCAGTTTAAAGACAGGGACATATCAGTGCTGGTAAGGTCAACTTCATTAAACCTGGAAACAAACACCCCTGTCTGAGGTTCTATATTTCACTTCAATGGCCCGGTCAGAACTGCTTTAGAGAAACTCTTCAGTCTTTTCAGAGAAGTAGTTTTTCAACTACAGAATCGGCTACTTAAAAAATGTATGAGCCACATGCTTTTGTGTCCTTTGAAATCCCTTTGTAAGCAAACCTTTTTCTTTGCCCTAAGCAGTCACCAGAGAAGTTTATTTTAATTACACATCATATGCTAGATCAAGACTAGATGAATCTTCCAGTAATTTACATTATACTTAATTTCAAATATTTTCTTTTTTATATTACGTAGTTTCTACAGACAGCACTTTTCTTTGGAGTTGTGCTAGAGAGGAAAATAAAACTAAATAAAATGAAGGAGTAATTTCTGAAATTTTATTAACAAGACCTGTAGCAATTGACACAGGCGGTGTAAGGGTGAGGGGTGCATTGAACACAAATTGAGATTTTCTTAGCCTCATCAGGTTGATAAGGCAGCTTTTACCCTGAACTCTTCTTCCAACTAGATTAGTCTGGAGAACACACTAAAAAGCTGCGTGTGTTAAAGAAATAAACAGAATAGTGAGATTAGCATTCCGAGGATTTTTATAATCCAGGAGTTAATACAATTAGCTGCTCCAATTTGAGGCTTATTTAAATTGATAGAACTTTTAACATTCGATTGTTTTACAATGGAAAAGAAATTATTATCTTTGTAAATGCCAAGTTTAACTAAACTAGTGACTCAGTTGAGCAAAACCTGAAAAAACATTTTTATATGTCTATCTCCACTAAAAAACTAGAAAAAGGACGGTAAGCATCACTGTCCTTTGGAACTTTTCCGACACGATGGTACTTTCGTAGGCGGAAGAACTGCAGGTAGCTGTTGAACTGAGCTGATGTCCTCCCAGAGGACTAACCCTTCAGTTGCGTGCAAGCACTAACAATTGGAAGTAAATACAAAGAGAAACACTGAGTTGTGTAACCTACATTCATTCTGTATCCACTTGGGATCCTAAGAAATCTAAATGGAACTGCAAATCGAATCAGAAGCCACTGCACAGGAGCGCCGAACGTACCTGCGCTGCTGGAAAAACCCAGAGTCACCCGCAAATACCACCTGGCGGCGGCAGAGACTGGAGGGGCCGCCTTTCCTACATTTGTCAGATCATCCCATCGGGCTCTGTGCGGGTGGGAAAGGCACACAGAGCCCCACGAGCACCTTCCCCCCACTGAGGAGAGCAGGACCAACCATGCAGCGCTGGTCTGGTCAAGATGGAACAACACCGAGTCGCTCTCGCCAGCACAGGTGGCTGCCCGTCAGCCCTGGCACTGCCCTTCTGGAGGGGGACAACTGAAGTCAGGCCTGGCAGGGTGGAGTGGTCCAGATTCCTGCACTCGTGACCTGAACAGATCTGTCTGTTGAGGGGGAGCACCCCAGGGTAAACCGATAAGCCCCCCAGGGAAACTCCCTGACCGCCCTCAGGGGTGCCAAGACATTTCTGGAGAGACTCAGGGGTGGAGTACAGGCGACTGTCAAGGCTGCAACTGAGGCCCAGCGCCTGGACGCTCTGCCCTGCTGGACAGAGGATTTACTAGGTGATTATAGGGTTGGATTAAATCTGCATTAATAAAAGCCTAGTGAACAGCTCACCTGTGGTGGCGCCCTGCTACTTCTGGGCACCAGTGTCACCTGCGGGACTGGTGGCCATACATGTGGCCCGGCGCTTTCTGTTGGTAAGACCCAGATCAGACCATCTAGGAGAGACCACAGGCTGACTGACAGGAAGGACCCCAATCCGAAACACGGGCTCCAGACGGTCCCCAGGAGCACCTGGTTTGGTCTGGAGCAGATGGGCAGGAGCTGCGGGTGGGGGATGTCCCAAGGAGGAAAGGAACCCAAGCCCCCGGACCCAGGAGCCACATGGATGCCTGTGCAGCCCCAGTGGACCTGGTGGACTCCAGGGCCCTGTACTTGGTGCTACATGTTACAGTCCACCCAGTGTGACACCTGTCCCTGGGGGCAGAGGTTTGGGCCCCACGGCTGCCCACCTCTCAGCACCTGGGTCTCAGGCTTAGCCTGAGTGATAGGTTACATTTGGTGGCACTGAGGCACCCGGACACTGTGAGGAAGTTTCTGACAAGAGAACAGTGCAGGAAAAGCAGGAATAACCAGCAAGGAAGAGCATCTATAATCAGCACTTGCTTTCTTACAGGAGCCTGAAGTGGATCCCGGATTGACTCAAGTACAGCCCTTTTCTTAACTGATTTATCAATTTGCTACAGTAAAGTCACCAGAAGTACTTGCTTTACCTCTAAGGTGTGGGCGTGGTTTCTCGCTGCGCCCCTTGTGCTGGGAGGACGCTTCCCACTCCCTACCCCTCCCTCCCTGGCTCGAGGTCAGTGCATACCACAGGCCGAGCTCCCCTGGTGCACCCACTGGCTGGCTCGCTTGGGTGACATGGGACAGCCTGTCATGACGCTTTCCAGAGCTGTGGGCCTGGCAGCAGTGCTCTGCAGGGCACCCTGGTGATGGGGCTCCATGACGTGAGAGACGGTCCCACATTTTCCTGTGGATTCCAGGTTTTCCTTAGAGATCAAAGTTTGTCCTTGCAGGCCCTGGTTGGTTCTTGATTTCCTCCTTTATGGTGCCTGGAAATCGCCCACGTTGCTAATTTGGCATCAGAGCTCTGTCAGCAAAACAGCCCACAGTGCCTCTCGGGCCCCAGCACCAGGTGCCTGTCATCTCAGGTGGCTGGCTTTTCTGGGAGCCACAGCTACACCTCCTCAGAATTCTCCCCCAACTGCTGCCATAATCACACAAGGTCTCAACCCCGCAATAAACGTATTCCTCCACATCACTTGCCAGACTAATAGGTACAGGCATGCAATAAAGCGGGTTCACTTTTCCAGTTTAACCCAGATTTTAATTTCTACTTTTCTATTAGTCAAACATACTTTAGAATTAACTCAGAGCTCACTTACGTACTATTTCAGACCACTTTTCTCCACAGGGGTAAAACTTTTATTGACAAGAAGATACTAGTTAGAATAATACAAGTCATCATTTCTTGGTTTGGGGCCTTAGGACAAACTTGACGTGTTGTCTTCTGGTAGGAGCAGACACGGCTGAGGCCGCTGCCCGCGATAGTCACATTGTCTGCTGTGGTTCGTTCTGTGACTGTCTCCTCCTCGGTGCTTCACGTTTTTCCATGTAATAAATAACCTGCATAAAATCTGAAATGCAGTTTGACAGAAAAATGTGTAATGTCACAGGCTAGTCACCGTTCAGAAGCCGGAAGTAACTCCCGTCCCTGGACCGACACCCTGCAATGGTGTGACAATACTGTCGGCGAGACAACAGAATGGCAGCCAGAAAGGGGCACGATTTAAAATGAACGCCACGCACAGCAGCTGTGATTTTTATATGTGACCTCATCTAATCTTTTCTGCCATAGAACACTCAGAAGTTGATGTTTTTATTCTAACTTTGAACACGAGGCATCGAGGTCTCAAGAACGTTTAAAAATTGCTTCTAAATTATATAGCTCATGAGTACCAGGGAAAATAAAATATTAGAACCCAAATGTGCCTATTGTCAAAGGCTATGTCCTTTACACAAAACTCCTCAGCTTCTCTTCACAACTCCCCAGTTTTCTTTCGTTCAAAATTCAACTTTTTGAAATTTAAACAACATGACATTTTTTGCACCCCTACACACAATTTATTTACTCTACCCCTATGAATCTTACTAAAGGGAGTCAAAGGGCTTAAGGTGAAATGTTGTTATTGGTGCCAAGGACAATATATAAATTGTCTTATAAGGGCACTTTCAAATACTTATTCCAAAATCAGCAAATCTGATGCACGTTTGGGCTCATGAAAAACACAAGGCCAGACAGAACAGCACAGAGAAAAGTTGGCTAGTCTGGGTCTTGAACTCACGGTGGGATCCCGACG
>VMDR010014351.1:0-23670 GCA_007922815.1 Macrotus californicus | reverse complement strand
GAAAGTAGCACCCCGTAATTGATTCACCCATTTTCCTACTAAAAGACATTATCGTGTTTCTAGTTGTTTTCCCTTTACAATGATCCCGAGACAAACATCCTTGTACATTAGTTTTATAATTTTATTTCTGTGTTATAAGACCCCAGGTCTGGGACTTCTGGGTCAAGAAACATGTATTTTTTAAATTCAAAATTATTACCAAATGTTGCTTTTCAAATATTTTGTCCCAAATGTGTCTATTTAATTACAAAAATATAAAATTTACACAAAATAATTAATGTAACAATTTCATGCACTTTACTTTAGTACAGTTTTTATTAATTTTATTTTCCTGTTTGCTTGGCTGTCTCCTCCAATTTTCCTCTGCCCTTAAAATTATACTCTACTGTGGTGCTTAATCTGCTAAGTCCATCCATTGATTTTTCATTTCAGATACTAATGTTTTACCTCTAGAAATTCAGTTAGGGGACTTCCATTCAAGATGGAGGTATAGGTGAATATGCCTTGCCTCCTCACACACCCACAAGAAAAATTACAACTAACCTCAAAACTAATAATAACCAGAACCGCCTGTAAATTGAACTGTATGGAAGTCCAACAACCAAGGATTCAATGAAGCCACATACTTTCAGGCGGGTAGGAGGGGTGGGGATGTGGAGTTGGGGTGGAGAGGCAAGGAGATGTGGTGTGGCATGGAGAGACAATGGTGGTGGCGGCAATGGAATGGGTGGTCCCACATTCACGTGTGGTAAATAAAAATTAAGAGGGATACCTTAGAAGCAAGTGATCCCAGCCCCAGGCCAGACTCCACAGCCAAGGGTTCCAGCACCAGGAAGACAGAGCCCCATAACTTCTGGCTGTAAAAATCAGTGGGGATAGTAGTGTTGGAATAAACTGCTGGTTTCTCAAGAGAGTCCATTTAAAGGGACAGCACGGATTTAGAACATACACAAACCCACCTATTCTGGGATTCACCACCAGGGCAACAGCTGGAAGGGTGCCAGTTGCACTAAGGGAGTGGGTGAAGTTACTGGAAATAGGGAAAGTGCCGGGAAAACCCCCAGAAGCCAAGCAGTATCATTGTCCCCTCTCTGAGCTTTTTCCCCACAAAGAGCCACAAAGCAGTGAAGTAGGTTGCCCTGCCTTGGTGAAAACCTAAAGCTCTGCCTCATACAACTTAACAGGTGCACTGAGACAGGGTGTCAAAGCAGCTCTACCTAATACACAGAAACAAACACTGGATGCTGCCAAATTGAGAAGACAAAGGAATATGGCCCAAATGAAAGAACAAAATCCCAGAAAAAGAACAAAATGAAATAGAGACAGACAAGCTATCAGATGCAGTGTTCAAAACACTGGTGATCAGGATGCTCAAGGAACTCAATGAGTACAGCAACAACATAAAGGAAGCAATGAAAGTTACACTAAGTGAAATAAAGAAAAATCTACAGGGAAACTATAGTGAAGGGAAGGAAGCTGGGATTCATATCAATGATCTAGAACATAAGGAAGAAATAATCATTCAACCAGAACAGAAAGAAGAAACAAGAATTCAAAAATATGAGGATAGTATAAGGATGCTTTGGGACATCTCAAAAAATGCTAACATCTGAATTATAGGGATGCCAGAAGGAGAAGAGGAAGAGCAAGAAATTGAAAACTTATTTGAAAAAATAATGAAAGAAAACTTCCCTAATTTGGTGAAGGAAGTGGACATACAAGTCCAGGAATCACAGAGAGTCCCAAACCACTTGGGCCCAAAGAGGACCACAACAAGACACATTATAATTAAAATACCAAAGGTTAAAGATAAAAAGAGAATCTTAAAAGCAGCAAGGAAAAAGCAAAGTGTCACCTACAAAAGAGTTCCCATAAGACTGTCAGCTGATTTCTCAAAAGAAACTTTTCGGGCAAGAAGTATTCAGAGTGATGAAAAGCAAGGATCTACAACCTATATAAGTCTATTCAGAAAAGCTATCATTTAGAATGGAAGGGCAGATAAAGTGCTTTCCAGACAAGGTAAAACTAAAGGAGTTCATCTTGACCAAGCCATTATTACATGACATCTTAAAGGGACTTATAAAATAAAAAGAAGATCAAAACTATGGACATTAAAATGTCAACAAACTCACAACTATCAACAACTGAATCTTAAAAAGAGAAAAACCCAAAACTAAGCAAACAACCAGAACAGGAACAGAATCATAGATATGGAGAACATTTGGAGGATTATCAGCTGGGAGGGGGAAGAAAGAGAATGGGGGAAAAGGTGCAGGAATTAAGAGGCATAATTGGTAGGTATAAAATATACAGGGGAATGTTAAGAATAGTATAGGAAATGGCGAAGCCAAAAAGCATATGTATAACCCAGGGACATGAACCAAAGGGGAGAATTGCTGGAGGGAATGTGAATACCAGGCAGAGGGGGGCAAAGGGGGAAAATTGGGGAGAACGGTAATAGTATAATCAATAAAATATACTTAGAAAAGAGAAGTTTGGGTCCCGAGTAGATTTTCACTAAGTGTAGATTGAGAAAAGAATAATGTAGAAAGTTAAAGATAAAATCAATTAATGACCAAAAGCAAACAAATAACCAAACCTGCAAGTATTTGTATCTAATAATATGCATGTATTTGGTGTAAAGCGTGCACTAGATCGGTGCATGGCAGGAAAGGCATAACACTGCCACAGACAATGCTAAATTTGACATCCATGTATGAGATTTACGTGAGGAAATTTCTCTGCAGATTAGAATTAAGTGAAAATGCTGGTTTGGAAGATGGAACTTCTCCAACTCCATCGGAGCCGGGTGACGGTGATGATGACAGCAAGGCTGGAGATCAGTACTTGACCACGGGATCAATATTTTTAAATGCTTATGGTTTATTTGTGTTTGTTGTTCTTTCTGGCCCCAGTTTTAAAATGGATGTTATTTTTGTAACTTGTCCATTTCATTCAAGTTTTCTTAACTTTCTTAAATATGCTTAAACAATAGCTTAATCTAACTTGGGCAGGAAAGAAAAAAGCACCAATGGAAAATGTTATCTAGTACATAGATCTGTCCCTCGTCAAATATTAAGTCACTAACTACAAGTAGTGATTGTCATAGCGGAGTGTGTATGCTTTATGTGCTGCCATGGAAGTTCACTAATGAATTAGACTTGCAGAGCATCTTTTCTAGATTATGAAACTGGATAATTTCTCTCTATGAAGTAATATTTTAAGCCTCTTAGTAGGTCTTGAGATCCCATCTGCCCTGGGAAAAATTATATATGTGATATAGATAAAAGTTTTCAAACATTAAATTTCAATCTCTTAGCAACAACAGGTTCAAAGAGTTCACTTTCTTTTTTTTTTTTTTCAAAATGAGCTTCTTATGAATGTTTAATAATTCTTGACATTTGGTTCAGGAAAATATTAACAAAATGTAGTCTTAAAAAACATAAGTTCAGAATGCCAGAATGTTCTAATTGTATCACTTTCTTAATACCCATTGAGAAGTGTGTCAATGATTAAATGTTACCTAAAAGAGAAATATTGAGTGCCATTGGCAGGAAAGGTCCCTCTGGAGGCTCACATGATTGGGGGGCTCAGCCCCATATGGTAACACTTGGTGGCTGTCATGATGTATGTGCCACCTTCACAGTGGCCTTGGTGAGGGGAGCTGTGTGTCAGGATCTGGGATGGTGTCTGGTGGTTTTTAGATGACTTTCTCTGAGTCAGTCTCATGTGCTACCCATTTGGTGATTTGGTATATAGTACAATATGAAAGCAGACATGATATTTCTGAGGATTGATAGTCCAGTTCTTCATAATCCAAAGCTTTGTACTTGAGGTTCTGAATCAAGCAAATTACAAGAGCTCAGTTAGTCATTTCTATAAAGGAAAAGTTACAGTCAACAAATGGAGTAACTTGACAGATATTCTACTCCCAGCACTTAGTACAAATACATGCCCACTGTGAGAGAGCCCCTGAGTGAGAATTTGGAGTGATGACGCTTTGTGGAGGCATCTAGTGAGCTGAAACAGCAGCCTCAAAGTGCTGATTAATATGAACAAAGTGCTATAGACTTTTTGCTGTGATTTGTAACTTGTTTCAAATTGAGATTGTTCTTGGAATAACAAAGAATCCTTTTGTGATTTTCTGACATCCGCTCCAGCAGTTTCACAGCCTGTGGAGCCGCATGGGTGCATGCTTTGTAGAGGTCTCTGCTCCGTGTGCCTTGCCTGCTACTCTCTCTGGAATAAAAATTTATCTGGGAATACTAAGAAATTCACTACCTGACAATCAGGAGCCACATAGAGAATTCCTTCAGCTAGAGCAAGAAGTACAACCTAAGATCACATCTGCTGGAAAAAAAATGTAAGGGCAGGCATCTAGGTTAAAACAAAAGCAGCTTCACAATGGCAGGCAGGTGGTAAATCATGAATTTATAAAAATGTGGGAAAATTATTTAGGCTTTTTGGTGAAATATAACCCCCCAGTAAATCTGTGATGATAGGGGTTCTATCACAATCTGATGTTATCTGAGTTCTTAGTCATAAGTGCCTGGTGTCTAGACTTGAACTAGGAGACTGTGAGGACTTGTCACAGTACCCCAGTAACAGGGGTAGCCTGGGGATGCATAGTGAAGGAAACGTCCCTGGGGATGTTTAGTGACTGAAACCATGGAAGAGAAAAATATTGTTTTCAAATAAAATATGGGGATTGCCCCATAATCTGACATAAGGTAGGATTTACTCCAAAAGAGATTTGCTTTAGGTTCTCTTCAAAGGATTACTTATTTGAATATATAGGAGGTTCTTTATGAAACAATCTGGTATATTAAGATTGCACTGAGGAAATTCTGGGGAAGCTATCATATTGAGCTGAAAATATAGGTAGCTGTAAGAAAGATGTATTAGTTTGCTAGGTCTGCCATAACAAAAAATACCATAGCCTGGGGGCTCAAACCACAGAATTCTATCTTCTCACAGTTCTGAAGGTCAGGAGTCTGAGATGAAGGTGCTGGCAGGAACGGTTTCTGGTGTAGTGTCCTTTCTAGGGTTGCAGAGGGCATTCTTGGTGTCTCTTCCTCTTATTCAGACATTTGTTCTACTGGATTAGGACCTCATTTAATCTTAATTACCTCTTTATAAAGGTCTTATCTCCCAATAGTCACTTTATAAAGTACCGGGGGTTTATGTTTCAACATCAGACTTTGAGAGGAACACAATACAACCTATAGCAGATGATATGAGATAGAAATGGTTCATCAGGATGATGATAACTATGCCTCAAGACCAAAGACTGGAGTCCACCATTCCTGATTCCAGGAATTGCTTCAGGGATTTTGTGGGTTTTTTTTTTTTTCATGTGCTTAATTATAGTGTGTGTGTGTGCATGTGTATCCTACGATGTCTTTGACAAAGGTGAGACTAAAACTTCCCTAAGAACAGCAGTGACATCCTATTTCCTAGAGATAATAAAATTCAGGCTAGACTTTAAAGCAGGAAGTGGACAGCCCTGAAACGTAGGGTTGTCCACTTTTCAGAAGGGTTGATCCAGCCTTTTCTCCCATGCATTCCATGTCTGGCTCAGCAGTCTTGTTCTTCAGCTGTTTCCTGCTCTTGTGTCCTGGGTATCCTGAACATCTGAGTTTGTCGCTAGGAAAGCAATCCTGAGATCAGGATCCTGTCCAGGATCAGGCAGCTTTCCCCTGTCCTGGAGAACAGATCTCTTGATATTTAGCATCCTGCTTTCTCTACTTGGGCCACTGTGATCAGAAAAGAACCTGTCAAAACTTCGAGTAGGTGTCTTGGGGGGAGTTTGTGCTATGTGACTGCAGTATGCCAATGTGATAGATTCTCCCATCAGAGGGCCTGATGCCTGAATTTCAGGGCTGGAAACACTAGGCTACGTGAATGAGTGAATGATCAAATAAATCAATCAAGTAACTGGTGTAACTTGCGGGGACCGTGGAAAGCTGCTGTTTGCATTTTTATTTTGCAGTACTGGTAATTGCTTCCTTTTTGTGTCCTATGGCTATAATAGATTTCTCCCCAATAATTATAATTTCAGCAAATTCTTACAATTGTAAAATGCTGCATTTTTTTAAGGAATTCCAGCTGTCATTCCCCATTGAGCTGAGCTCTGTTTCGTGTTGCTAATTCCTCGTCTTCCTCACTCTGGGCACCTTCACAGGGTGGGTGTATGATGGATGCCATCTGGTCTGATAGAAGGAAACAGATATTGATTTTTAATATTTTCTCCCAACTTGTTTACTCTAGGATAATACAGCAGCTGTGTGGCAGCTTGTCTCAGAGTGGAAAGGATTATTACCACTGCCTTTTGATGAGATAAATTACCTAGGATGACTTGAATGGCTAAAGGGTATACTTTGATGTTATGTCGCTTCATTTACCCTTATGACTAAATGATTATTGATTTTATATTTTTAAGCTCTTGAAACATGAAAATAAGTTGGTGGAGGAGCCTGGCTGTGTTAGTTTTATTAATTTATTTCTGCAGGGCATAATTCACTTTGGACCGGGCTGTGAAGGTTTTGGGTTCATGACCGGCTGTAGGTACAGTTGCAAAGAAATGGCTTATTTATATAGTCATTGCAAGTAGTCCCAAAATCAATACAGTCTGGGATTGGATGATTAAACTCAGTCCCTTTGTGGGATTCATTCCTGGAGCCGCTGCTGAAATCATCTTGACCACAGCACATCCATGTGATCAAGTCTACAAATAGCAAGTTTGTTCAAGTTGAAATATTATTATTATTTTTTGCTCATCATTTTTTTATCTGCTATATTCACTCAATGACACTTTAACAGCCTTGGAAAAAAAGGGGGGCAGTTGATTGACTACGTCAATGAAATCAGTAATCAGCATGCAAAGAGTTGCCTCCCAGGCTTTCTAGAAAGTCCCTGACTGGAGTCAGGGCAAACTTTGATCGGGGGACCTGACTGTGCTGGATTCAGCCCTGGGTGCTTCTGAGGCAGCAGGAGTATGGGGGTACCTAATACTTCTGGTACTCGGCAGGGTTGAAGCGCCCAGGTGGTTCCGTGCTTCTTCTCTCCTCATTGAACTTGTCGGCGCTGTTTAGTGCCGGAGGCACAACTGTATCAAGCCATTCCCTGTCTGTTATTCTCTAAAGGGAGACACGGTGTCTAAAGAAACTGGATTATTTTGTTTTTATTTTTCATGCTTTCCCCTCTATTTTCATAGATATCTTTAAAAACATAATTCACAATACCACATCTATTCCTTGTTAATAATAAAATTTGGTTTGATTATAGAGTGTCACGAGCATCTCTGGAATTGAGTTTAACGTTGGAGGTTGGGAGTTTTAGTTTTTCTATAAACTTCTCTGCTTGCCTGGTACTCCGTGACCAGAGAGGCTTGGACAGTGTGGGGAAGTGTAAGCAGGAAGGTCTGGTTTTCTAGGGGGGAGACTTTGCATTTATTTACTCTGACTGCCACCAACTGGAGTGAACCGTAGCTGGACATTTGTGTTAGTGATGGAAGCCTGAGCTTTATTTGTACTTCAGCAAAGTCCCCAGGAGAGCGGTCTTCCTGTCCTGTCCTTTGTCCCCACCCCAATTGTGGTTTTAAGCAATGGACCTGCAAAATTCACTTATGTGTCTTGTCCTGGGATGGTATTTTAAAAGCCCAAATTTCATGTATCACTTAAATTTGACAATGTTACTTTTTGCCTTGAAGATGTATTTTACATAAGGCTACATGTTTGTAGAAATTAAAACGTACTCACCAAAGTCACTGTTCTACACACACGAACAGAGCCCAGGGTAAGACATTTCATTCCCAGTCGGAGATCTCTCGGTGCTGTGAGTAATGGCACGTTTACAGAGTAAAAAAGGTGTAAAACACTTTTCCTTACTTGAGTCAGAATGTATGTATAATTAATATGTAGTAAATTATTTGGCTCTGTTTTAAAGCTTGTTTAAATGCATAGAATTTGAAGTTGAATGAAGAAATAAAATAACTTTTGGAGCAGCGTAATGTAATATGTTGATCAATTTTATAGGGGAGTGGTGAATATTTAATTAATCACCTTTTGACAATTATTCACACTGGTCGGAATCAAGGTCTCCATTAAAGCCGAAGAATAGCTTCATTACAAATGACCCATAAAAGTGTCAAGTGCTGGCTGCGAGGACAAGTAATTTCCTTTGCCTTTAAAACCATTAGATGGAATGATGTGGGTGGGGAAGGTGATGAAGTGCATAATTGTGTGATTACAAAGAAAAGCTTAAACAGTAAATTTGACAGCTGGGTTGGAGAGGGTAGAGGATAAGGGCTTTAAAGTGACGACTGTGTTCCTTCCAAGAGCTTTTAATTTTCTAAGAGGACGAGAATGGCAGCACTCTATTTTTTTGCTGGACTTTTCATCCTGTAGTATTTGCTTAGGATTTAGGCGTGCCAAGCTGTTGGTGTGAGTGGATGTAAACGGAGAAGTAATGCTGGCTTTTTTCGCCTGCCTCTCTCTCGATGGCTCTCAGCAGAGGGGAATACATTGGCTGCCCCCTCAATTAATGCCTGTGAAGGTTGTCCTGTTGCAATGGCGTCTGGACAGCAAAGAGGGACCAATATGTCAGTGGAATCAACACATGCCTTTTCAGACTTGGCTTTCAGGACTCAGATCGATCCTCTTAACTCCTCTTCCGCCCGAGAACAATCTGGAAAGGTGATAGCTGCTTGCATTTCGCTGCACCCATTGCTTAATTGCTTGATGTTCGCCAAGAACCCATGCCGTTCATGAACTTCTGGAAGCCACAATAGGTCCCTGGGTTTCAGGAACTCTTGCAAACACTTTCAGAGTGAAAAGTATTTCCTTTCCCAAATGACTCAGTGCTGAACATTCACTTATGAGAATGTCAGGACCCCACAGCCTTGGAGAAAATAATGCAGAATAGACTTGTTCCTGTGATTTTCTCCTCCTACCTAGCTGAGAGAGGCAGGTGGGGTTTAGGACGAAAATTCAGCTTTCAGGGCTCCTGTGAGATACCAATGCATACAGATTGAGTTCTCTGTGTTGTGATAGGTGTTTGGGACACTTGAATTTGTTTATAACTATAAATGGCCTCTTCAGCCGTTAGAACTTTCTTTAAACGGGGCAAAACGCAAAGGGTTATTCCTAGCTTTTACAGAAACCGAATCTGATGACACTTAACTTTTCAAAAGTTCAGCCAGTCTTCAGAAGTCACTGAGACTTCTCTTTACTTCTTTGAACCTCATCCATTTTAAGACCCTACAGCCACGGGTTGCCTGGCTCCAGTGTACACACCCTCACACACAAGTTCAAGTGGCCCCTCTTAAAACTAATGGCTATTGACTCTGGTTGGGATTTCTGTGATGTTATCTCGCCTGGTAAAGACTTTGCGGTATGCCGTTTACATTGTATCTGGTGATTGTATAATCATTATTGATTTTCCTGCGTGTAGTACCTATGTCAAACAACCTAATATATTTAAATGGTGATTATTTCAGTTCTCTATCTCCTGTGTGATAAGATCAAAGGTAGTTAAATGTGCAGTAGATGGGAGATAGCGCAAGGCACTGTGCCTGGGCCCACGCTATCGCACAGCTCAACAACAATGAACAGGATTTAATAATTAACTCCCCAAAACACAAGAACGTCTGGGCCTGCAGGAGAATGAGGCTGGCAGATGCAGAGAAAGTGTCCTAGACTTGTCACTGAAGGCAACGCAACCCATGAATGACAGTGCGGCACGGATTGCTTTTTGAAAGTCCTGGGAAATCATTCTGCTTCTTAACTTAGTTCTTGTTTTTGTAGCAATGCTCCTGAAGAAATGAGAACCAAATGTAGGCCAATGTGTGATTTCCCCTGGATGTAGACACTGTGAGAGCCTGGGACTCAGGCCCATTGGGGGCCCCATCTGGTGGTCCTCGGGCTCCCAGGTCAGTCTAGGGGGTAGCTCAGTCACTGGGCCTTATGACATGTCACACAGTACCCTGCTTGTGCCCTGGGTAAGTGTGTCTGCTTGGGCATGGTTATTTGATGGCAAAGCAAGCTGATTTTGTTGCTGCCGCCGATTTTTTAAAATAATAGCATTTTTCTTTTTCAAAATACGTTTTGAGTTATAATTTTTGGAATTTTTGTAACATAAACAAATACATATTATTTTGAAAGGTACTAACACTGCATTTAAGACAATCAAATAAAAATGTGTGGCAGTTAGAAAAATTAAGTATCACAAAAAGCAAGTCTTAATATGAGGCTTGACACCCACACACACACCAATAGCCCCTTCAAAAGCAGTACTTCACAGTGGTGCCCCTGGGCCATGACTCAAGCCGAATGTTAGGCTTCCCCACCCTCCCACTGTCCTTCTCTGGGGCTCTGGGTGGTGGGCAACTGCCGGGGGACCTCAGCTTGAGCACTGACAATACTCTGTGGCTTTCTGGCTTCATCAGAATACTTATTCAGAAGGTCTCCTTGGACCACATAACTTCTTTCTGTACAAGATGTTTATTAGAAGTTATCCTGCTTAATCAAGGCAATTAGCAGAACACCAAGAGCAACCACAAAGTCAGAGCAAGGTGACATTTTTCCAGGAACCCACAAACTACGTTGTCATACCAGATTCACAGGGAGAAAGATTGTTTCCATGGACTGGTTCATGTTTCCAGATAAAAAGTTCTTAGAGAGGAATGTGCTGAAACATCTTTTCAGCTTTCCAAGATGCCTTTGGCTCCAGTTTTACAGAAAATCAAACAATACCTGACAAGAAAGGGGAAACTGACCTCAATGGCACCGTACTTCAGGTGGAGAAACTGGGGATGGAAGAGGTGTCACCTGCCCCAGGAGGCCCAATCAGCCAGGGTCTAGCACTCGGGTCCCATTGTATCAGTGTCCTGGCCTCCCTCACAAGCTTGCCTGTCCTTGGGTATGAAGTACACAGTCAGAACGTGGCTTCTTGAGTTTCTCTTCATTCTCCATCACTCAGTTCTTAATCGCATCTGCAAAGTCCCTTCTCCCACATGCTCAGTTTGCAGGGATAAGGACCTGGAAGTCTGTGGGAGTCAGTATTCAGCTACCACCCCTGCCAGTTTGTGCTGTGACAGCCCTGTGGGATACTGCTCAGATATCACCCTAAGAACCCATCATCCTTTGGGCTCAGTCAGCGACCACAGGCTGCAGCACCATGAAGCCATTCATGCTTACCTCTTCCTGGGAAGCTCCAGCTATGAAATGGCCATTTTTGTCCAACCTGGGACTCTCCTCCACAGCCTCCTTGAGTTGGCTGCTGGCAGAGAAGGACTTGCTCACAGGACATGGGGCTGCGGTTGCCCCGATGGGCAGGAAGGCAGGAAAGACACAGAATGTTGCTTGGCACTCCCACTTGCCACTGGGATGCACAGGTGTAGCCACCCTGGAGTCAGGAGGTGCAGTGACCGTGCTCCCGGCACTCTCACCAGGGAAGCCACAGGGACCAGCTGGCTGTAGTTGGTCCCAGCCTCCCCCCTCCAAGTTCCTGCAGGAACAGAGGCCCACTGGGGAGTTGCCCCAGCCTGTGGGGAGTCATGGGCCAGCAGCACAAAATGGGGTGTTCAGGGGCAAACTCCTCAAGAAAGAACTTGCTGTTTGGCTTTGAGAAATGCAGCTGGCAGTATCTTTACCAAAATTGCCAGCTCACTTCCCCATTGTTGTCCATAAAAGCTAATTCGGTGTGATGGCTAAGCAAAAATAGATGGCACGTGACATCCCCTCGAAGACTGATGATCAACAACAAAACCTCCCTCCATAACTGGTGGGGCATTGCCATGCTAACTTGGACATCAGCAGAGAATTCCTTCAAGCTACTGGTTGAAGGAATTTTCTAAGTCTTCACATTTTTGTATTTCAAATTCAGCTTATATTTTTATATTTTACTTCTTAGTCTTTACTGGCGTGAAAAAGAAAAAAACAGATGAGTGAAACAAAATTTTGCTATTTGAAAAGTTAATGCAGGAAGCAGACCTAGGGTTACTGTTGGGCCTCTGTCCCCGCTAGCTGCCGGTGACCTCCCCATGTCCAGGATCTTTCTCTCATGTGACACTATAGTGTTGTCTCTTTACATTAAAATTTTTTCTCAATATCTTTTTTGGAAAAGTAGTTTCAGCACTGAGGTGCTTATAGGATGTTTCAGTGACTGAAGAGTTCTGTTTATTCTAAGAGAAGATAGTCACAAAAATGACATGAGCTTTCGGGAGCAGGCCCTGTGGAGCCTCTTTCTTCTTCGAGGAACGGCCTTTAATTACTTCTTACTAACAATAATTGTTCAGGCCATCGAAAACTTGCTTCCATGTAAAATTATATTTTACCAATTTGAACTATTATTCCACTTTGTTTGAGTCAGTTTTAAACAACCTGGGAAGCAATAGGGGAAAAATAATTTTCATTTTTACTTGTTCCCAGTGATTTTAGCCAAGTGACTCTAGTGGTGACTTTCCAACTAGAAACATTGAGCAATAGATGCCTTGTCAGCTCTGAGTTTCCATCACGTTGGGGTCTCATGACCTGAGGGATGTTGTGGTTTTTTGCAAATATGGGCATAAACATTTTGATTTTAAAAATTTAATCCAAAAAGATATGTTCCTCCAATACTTAATGAACTCCTGTTTCTTGAAGTTATATAGCTAGCTGCCTAGAACTTTATTTTTAATATTTCTTTAGATATTTATAGTATTATTTTTCTGGACTGTCTCATGAACGAGAAAGGAGATTTGAATCTGTGGAGGTTTCCTGGCCTTGGCAGAAATCCTGATCCCGACACTTCAGTGCCAACTACTGCACCAGGGGACCTCAGCCCACAGCCAGCCCTAAAGGGAACCTCCCGGGTGGCACCCACTCCCACCTGACCACACTTCCACACCCTCCTTGACTCTAATCCATTGCACTCTGAGGTCACTGAAAACTGAGCTCTGATTCCACCAAGCTCAAGAGGAGGGAGTCATGACCCCAGGCTTAGGGGACAAAGAAAGAAGACTCTGGAACTAATTCCAGAACTGCTTTAAACCAATTCCCAAGGGATACACATAACATTTGGTCCGGTAGACATGAGAGGCAGGGTGTTCCTGGGAGGTGAAGCCATAAGACTAGGGAAGGAGCAGAGTCATTTGTGTTCTGGGCCCATAATGAAGCCAGTTCAGGTGCAGGAGGTCTGGGTGGAGAAGAGCAAAGTGCCGAGGACAGCCCAAGCATGATTCCTCCAGGCATCTTTATAAAAAAAAATGCTCATTGGAAAATAGGAAAGTTGGCGAGCCCCAGTGGAGCCCCCTGGGTTACATGAGCTGGCTGAACCCTAATGCCAGGGTGAGGACCAGCAGAAGACCCATCACCACCTGAGTCCATGGCAGGACGCTGGCTGCTTAATGTGTTCTTCTGTTTCTATAATTTTTGTTTTAATCAAAATAGATTTGGATTTGGTAGGTTAAAGAGATTCAGGCAACTGCTCTTGATGAGATGCTGTTATGAAAATAGGAACATACAACTGTGTTTGTAAATTTTACCTTGAGAAAATTAACTGGGTGCAGAAGCCGATGGACCCACAGCAGCCACCAGGTGAGTTAACGTCTTCCACGCAGTTTTCAACTTTTATTCACCAACATTTCATAGACAGTTGCTGAGTCAAAGGGTGAGATCCATGGCAGTAAATGTCTGCCATTTTGCAAACACACATCCCGACTGCCCAGCTGCCCATAGGAGGCCCAGGTTGGCCAAGATGAATCACTACTGCCTCCAGTTCGGATAATAGCATTTCAATGCTATGCTTTGAAATAATCACATGCTTGAGATGCTGAAGGTCTAGATTTATTATTATTGCTAATAATAATGAGGATGAAATTGCATATGCACCACCACAGAGATTGATTTTCCTTAGGTCTGTGGGTGTTCTGAGCCTCCCTCTCCTTTAGTTTTCAAGGTGGATGGGTATTTCATTGCATGTATTCCTTCAATTCCAAATGAGTAAGTGACATAATATTGATACACTCATGAGAGGATGATTTCAAATTTCGTATCTTTATCTAATGCATTTATGATTTGATCAATTATATACACTGAGCAGGCCATTTGATTTATATGAATAAACTGCTTTTAAGTGAGAAGAACACCCATTGTGAAAACTCCTTTTCCTTCAGACCATCAAGTCCTGCGTTTTCCAAGCAAGTTTTCCTCTGGTTGAGGAGGTTGGTCTGGATGCGAAGCCAGGGACAGTGTGACCATGCTGTTCCCAGCAGAGGACTTCTGACAGGGAAATGCAGCCTTGTGTTATTAAACAATAATTAAGTCCTCCAGGCCGAGTCCTTTACGCTTGCTAATCTTGGTGACTGTTTACATGCTACTATTTGTTAAATGGCAAAGTTTATTGATCTGGCAAATTCAGTCCCACATAGTAGATGTTCTCTCAGTCTGTGTTGCTACATGTGGTTCAGCATTTTTAAATGTCAACTGCAAAGTATTATTGATCCGTAATTAAAAGTGTAGAGAAAAATTAGCATAGGAGAAGTTTACAGTCATTAGTACAAGTACCGTTGGGCAATGATTTAGCATGTTTTAACATTTATTTTCCTTCTGTTATTGATGTAGAGTATGATGCTCACCTAACAGTTTTTGTTTTGCTAGAGAGGAAACTTTTAACATCAATAAGAATTAATGAAATACAATTCTTTTTGAAAAATGTGCTTGTGGGTTACCCTGATGCATAAATAAGCTAATCCAGAGGTTCTCTGTGTTCTGACTAGAGTGAAAGCTAGGGATCTGGCCTCTGTGGGGTAACGATGGCTTCCTAGGACTGGACCACAGGGTCTTGGTTGGATCTGCACAAAAAAGCTAAAAATGTGGGCTAGGCAGGTAGCATTTTACAGAACATTTATCCCAGATATGGTCAGACATCATGCAGATTTCAATATTCTACACACTCACCTTGAACTAGTCAAGTCATATGAACAGATCTTTAATCTGAAAACATGGTCACCTTAACTATTAGATGTAACTAGTTCCCTCAAACCTTATACTTTAATCTTATTTAAAAATCTGAAGCACAAAACTGGCAACAGCAACACTGACCTTTGTGACTGTAGCCTGATGTGGCTAGAAAGGCTGGGTGCCCCTGGGGTGAGGGTTGAGAAGTCATCGGTGTTGGTCACTGGGCTTACTTGATCATTGTTTTGAACCACAGGAGTTTCATATTCAGGAGCTTAGTGATGGGCCTGAAAGTTGGAGGGGAGGGTCAGAGCCACAAAACCTGTTAATCAGGGCTGTGGATCAAAGCTGGACCAGGTGGAAAGCAGTGGGCATAGGATCCTGGTTCCCAGAGCGTGTTGTCATTTTGTCATCTGTTCCTTCACTCTTCTAGATGTTTGTTCACTCCCTTTCCATGTGTGCATTTGTTCATATTTTAGGGGCTGAACACTTTCGAGGTAGGTTCGGGAGACAAACTGTGATGGGTAGGCACCCTGCCCTCACCGAGCTGAAGTAGACAGTCTGGGAGGGGGACTCTCACCTGGCTGTGCACAACCACTCAGGGATGGAGGGTGGGACAGAATTCTGATGCCCCAATCCCTGGCCAGCCTGTGTGGCTCTGGCCCTGGGTCCTTGTTAAGGAACAACTGTAGGAAGGGCTCTGGGAGCAGGGTGCTCCCATATGCAAGGGGCCTCTGCTCACAAGTGGGCTTCAGGGGGCCTGTGCAGGAGGCCACACAGTTGTGGTGGGACCAGTAGAACAAGGTGTGGTCCCAGAGAGGAGGAGCACTGAGGTTCAACGTGCACCACCTGGTTATCTTTAGGGAAGGGGAAGATCTATCTGAAACTTGGTGAGGAAGCAGGGGAACAGACAAAGCCTAAACACAGGGAGGGAAGGGTATAGGAAGATTGTACTTAGGAGATTCCTCAGGCCAGGTTCAGGGGAGGCAGGCATCAGCCATGGCTCTGGGCATTTTGGCTTTCTTTCTCCATAATTATTTTGAGGTTTCTGGTTATGTTTTCCAAGACTGGAAATTGCCACCTTAGGCCCAGAAATGGGCACACCTGGGCATGGGGGAGATTTTGAGGCTGAGATGCTGTGCTGATCAGGTGAATTCTCAGATCTCTGCATGGCTTGGCCCAGGTTTGGGGGGTTGAAAGGCCCAACCAGCACCTCTCAGCACAAGACTGATACCTCCCTAGGTAAAGAAGCCTAGAGCTTCCACAAGGTCAAATTCAAGGATTTAAAATAAAGTTAAGTGTAAAATTATCAATAGAAGCATTGCTGCAAATGAATCTGATAGTGAAGTTCTTAAAGTCTGAAAACATCTTGGAAAACCACAAAAGAAGGTGGCTCAGACAAGGACAGGGGCTGGGAGAGTGTCACAAGAATGCATATCTCTAAGGGGTATCTTACCACTTAATAATTTAGTGGGCTATTTTTGAATGGAAATGAAATCTATTAAAAGCTGATTTTCATTTGATTAATAAATGCTATATAGGAACAACAAATAACCAAATAATTAAAGCAAATCCAATCTCTTAATGCAAACATCCTTTAAATAGTCCTTAATTTGATTTTAAACATAAATATTAAATAACGCCTAACCCTTCAAAGAATCCCTTCCCTAGCTGTTCTCCTCAGACTAGCCCTGCTACTTAGGGTCCACTGTGAGTGCAAGCTCTCTCACTGAGTAGCATCTCCTGCCTGCCTCTCTGCCCCCAAGGAGCCCAAAGCATGTTTTTTCTTTGCTAGTGATTGATTTGATACAGTAAAGTAAACATTTTGTCACTAATATCTTGGATGGAATTAAAGTTTTGCATATAAAAATGGACATTAAGCATGCTAAACATTTTCATTTTGATTTCTCCAATTTATTTTACACATTTAATTTTTCCTTTTTTATTGCACAGTCTGTTATTTGGACATATTTAAGAACTCTTCCAGTGTTAACAGCATTTTACTTTAGTAAGATTACTAAAAGGAAATTTTAAAAAGAGAAAAACTACAAGTGTCTTCTTCTTATTATTATTACTACTCACCATTTCTGTTTCAAAAGTTTTCAGGCAGAATGTGCAAGATTTTCTCAGGATAACTTGTTGATGCCAACCTGCCCTTTGGAAGAGGCAATGGGTCTATGCTTATCTCACAGAGAGTGGTGAGGAGACACTGAGGACTAAGAGGCTGCTTCAGGGCCCAGTGAGAATGACTGAAACATGGTTATGTGGATTTCCAGTTGTGCACTGAGCGTTCCTTTCACTACATGTGGGAGATGTCTGTTGGTCATCAAACTTGTACCATGAGCATTACCCACAATAGGAACATTGTTTTTTCATGGACAAGTACATCCAGTTCCTTTATTGATATATTTTTATTCAAAAACTGAATAAAAATGCATCAATATTTATTGCCTGAAAAGGAGCTCCTGTATTTTTTTTTGTTAGAATGTATTTCCTATTTAATTTTACATCTTTATACCTTTGAGCATTAAAAAAAATGTAATAGCAAAAAAGAACCCACAACCCTTTTAAGTTTTGGGAGAAGAATCTCATGGTGTCCCTGGAAACTAGGGAGGAAGAGGTTCTCTATTAGATGATTAAAACAGAATGTCTTTCTTAAAATCCCAAAGTATTCAAGATTTTCATATGATTGGTTCTTTAGTAACGGGAATGCCTTTCTTGTGTGTGATTTCTGAGGACATCTAAAGGTCCTAGGCTGATTCTCATGGCCTCTTAGTCATCCTATAAATGGAATATTGTACTACCAAGAATTGTACAACAGCAGATATCTACTGAAAGAAAGAGATTTGGTGCAGAAGGCATTTGTAGGACATCAAGAGTGACTGAGTGTGAGCCTGACCCCTATCCCAACCCTCTGACGGAGTTAAAATCAATTCCTTCCAGTGGAGTGGTGTATATGTCACCCCAAACCATATATTAGCACAAGTCCCCAGACAGAGTTTCCCCTGGGAGTGTGTCTGCAGAAACACTCTCGTACCATTCTGTGGCCATGTTGGGTGGGCACAAGTGAACACCATGGTGGTGACAGGACCTAAAATGAGCTGACTGCTCACCCTGTGGGACCTCAGGCCAGGAGATGCTGTACTGACAGTGCAATGAGAATAGCCACACAGATTGTAAAGTGCGTGATGATTTTATGTTACTTCTGTTGGTGAGTCATGTGACATGTCACACTACTCCCCCCATCCCTCCATCTACTACCCACTACTGTCCAGCTGTGTTTAATCTCTCCCTTGCCGGCTGGCTCTTGCCTTTTCTTTCACTGTAGATTTGAGGAAATGGAGTTGTCCTGTAAAGACAGATTCTAGCCGGCAGCTTCTCTCAGGGATACTGATGTTAAGTAATCAACAGGAACCACAGCCAGTAGGACCAGCAGGGAACCTGGCCTCCATCACCCAGTGATATCCCAGTGTACTGTGCCCTGCTCAGCACAGGAGCCAGGAGGTAAGGGCATCTCTCAGAAACAGAAACTTGGAGGTTGCCTTAGTAGAGCTAAGTTAGAAAAGGGAAGTGCTGAGAAATCTTCTCAGTCACCAGGATGCTGACATCACCTTGAGAAGAGAAGGTTGATGCAAGCCATATAGACTTTTCTGGGGGAAAGATAACCTCCCATTATAACTGTACACCAGGAACATGCTCTGCAGTTATATATTTTGAAGATCTGAAGGCATGGCTGGAGCTGTAGGAGGCTCAGATGCAAAGAAGATTGCCCTTGGGGTTTTCAAAGTGATCTCTGCTGAGACAGGACACACCATGAATGCAGCACTTCTTTCTGTAGGAGGGGGATCAGGGATTCCCTGTGGAAAAGAAGGCATTTGGTGAAGAGCCTGTCAGATGAGCAGTCTGACAAGTAGAGATGGTTGAGAAAAAGGAGTGTGGACAGAGATCATTGCACTGGCCTGAAGAACTGTTATCCTAGATCAGGGCTTACTTTTGAGGGCGACATGAGGTATATGAGGTCTATCTGGAAAAAGTCCAGCCATTGTTAATATGGGAATGGTTTGTGTGACATCAATATAACCTGGCAGCCAAAGAGAGTAAACTGAAATGCACATGCGTGAACAATGGCGACTTCACTGTACTAGCAGTTGGGGTGGTGGATGCCATTGAGTGAGCATGTGTACTGTGTGGCCATCATATTCAAAATGACTGAGCCAGTAGAGCAATGAATCTGCATCAGATTTGGCATTAAGTTTGAACATTCCTTCATGAAATATCCCTCCACAGATTCAGAAGGCTTTTGGGGACAATGTAATGAGTGCAGCACAAATAAAAGTGTGCCACAAATGCTTCAAAGATGGTCAAGAATATGTTGAAAGTGATCCATGTTCTGGAAGGCTGGGTACAAGGAGAACTCCTGAGCATAATTTAATGTGTACGGGCTACAATCAACAAAGATTGGTGACTGACACTGCGAGAACTAGAAGCTGATCTAGGGTTTCAAAAACTACTGTGTCTGAGATTCTGATGCAGGGTCTTGTCATGAAAAGTGTCATGGCAAAATTCATTCCACAGCTTCTGCTACCAGAGCAGAAGGAACATCATGCTGTAGTTGCTCAAGAATTGATTCAAACCACTACCAATGAACCAGACTTCCTCAAGAAGGTCATAACTTTGGAGGGGACTGAGGCATTATTGTCCTATGTATAGTGTTTCTTATATCCTGTATCTTCTTCAATAAGTGTCTCTGTTTTTCATATTACATGGCTGGATGTCTACAAAATACACTTTGGGCATTTGTTTGCTTTACATTAGTGGGGCAGATGTCAGGTTCTGTGACTAGGTTTTCCATGCAGTGATGGGTCTTGGGGAGCTGGTCCTGTGTTCTGCCCATCATGTGGTAGAGCGACAGAGCATGTGTGTGCAGTAGCTCCTCTCATTGTCCCTTTATTGGTGAACATAGAACCAGAACATTCTTTCTGGCTTTCCACTATGAAAGACAAACGATAGTGAACACTTGTCCACATCTGTGCACCTGTGCATGTAGTATAGCTGTCTGCCTATGCATCACGTTTATACATGTTGATAGGCCACTTATACCTATGGTGCATTTCAAGCCACATGTGCTGTGTTCATACAACTGAAGACGATACAAACTCAAGGCACCGACAGTGCAGCTAACTGGCTCACAAGTATATGTCAAGCAACAGAGAAGGAAGGGACGACTTAACAACTCAGAATCACCAAGATTACCAGGTCTAGGTTGAGAGGGTGAAGGTAAAATCTCTTAGAGAAAATAAGTTAAAGATGAAAAAAGTTATTTCCGCCTGCAGGTTGTCAGGGACCCTGACAGAGACCAAGAAGACAGGTCACTCAGACTACAGTGTGGGGGTGACAAGGCTGGTGACCAAGGAAGAAAATGTCAATGAAATATTAAGTCCTGGGAAGAAACCTTCCGTGGCAGAGTCCTCACCTAGACCCCCTGCCCTGAGTGCCTGTGCACAGGTCCAGCTAAGGGAAAGGGACAGTCAAGAAGGGTGGTACGTCCCACTGGATGGTCTGCCTATGACTCAGCCAGGATGAGAATTTGTTGTTTTGAAATTAAATGGCTTTTAATTTTGACCATAAAACTTAACTATATTGAAGTTTTATTTTCAATGCAATCTTTTTCATAACACCTTTCTGATCCCCAGATGGAAGGTGGTAGGCTTCTCTTTGGACTGTCCAGACCAATCTACTTTCTTCATTGCCTATGCGTACAGCTGGTGTCCCTCTCCAGGTGGAAGTGGACTGGTTTCATGTCATTTTTATCTTTGGCAGCCTTCTACTAGAATGACTTATATTTAGTTATGACTAAAAACTACCTGTTAATTGCACTGAATTGTAGAAAGGACAAGAATACTATCAGATCTCTTGACGTTTCCTGCTCACTGAATTTTTATCTTTGTGCCCCTGAGCGGTACTTTAAGTTGTACCAGTGGTCAATAATTTTTGAAACAGAGAGGATGAAATAATATAGAAAAGTCAAATATGCTTTTATAAATGTCAGAAAAAGCAAACATATAGAAAAGTAAAAATCACATGAAAGACAAAGAAGAAACCCAGCAGTTGCATTTACCTCGGTGTGAGATAAAGAATCAGCTATGATAAACGTATGTCATGCAAGTGTCCTGCATGCTGCCCATGGTGAAATTTTATTGAAGAAAGCCCCTTATATGGGTATATGTCTGAGGCTCCTCTACCCTCCATTCTCACAGACAAAACTGAAGGAATCTGTGTTGTTGGGGGCTCATGTGTGCACAGGGGAGTGTGGGGGAGGTTAGACCTTGAGTGTCACCTCTACATGTTTAAATTGCACCTGTAATGAAGATAAGAATGGTGAATAGAAACGTGGAAAAGAGGCAAAGCAGTGTAGGAATCTTATTGTAGACTCTGAGATAGATAAGTGCTTTGCTGGTGAAATGAGGGAGGCTCAGAGATCTTCTGGGTGATAAAAGCCACCTCTGCTGCAGTGTCCTGTTGGCCCGAGTGCTCTTGGGAGTGACTACCTCTCCAATCTTGGTTTCTTCATTTGAAAATAGGAACAAGCTTCCCCTTTAACCAAGGGGGGACTTAGGTAGCACCTCACCTGTAAAGCAAAGTGGCAACCACAGGACAAATGCACTTCCATGCTGAGACTAACGCTGCATACGCTGCGTCTCGGCACTAGCCCTGTCCAGTCTCCCAAGAGCGTCGATTTGCTGTAGTTTCTACAGAAGAAAGTCCATCAAGATTACCCAACCATGACTCAAAATATTTTCTATAAATTGAACATTGTTCTAATGTTTCCTGAAGAGTGTTTGAAAATGTTTATTTTATAATCAAGTTTTCTTGCTGCTATTGAGAAACAGTTTTAAGACCCAGAAATGACAAATTCTGATGGTTATATGAGCTAAAATAAAAACAAAAGCAAAAACAAAAATCACCCTTGGTATTTTCTTTCAGCATCTTTACATTAAAGTATTTTTTCATTATTATGGAAGGTATCATGCTAAGGAAAATCAGTCAGAGGAAGACAAATACTTCATGATTTTACTTATATGTAGAATCTAAAGAGCAAAATAAATAACAAAGTAGTAACAGACTCATAGATACAGAGATCAGGCTGATGATTGGCTGAAAAGATGTAGGGGTTCAGAACTAAAAATTGGTAGTCACAATATAGTCACAAGATGTAAAGTACAGCACAGTGAATGTAGTCCCTAATATTGTAATAACTATGTACAGTGATGCCAGGTGGGTACCCCACAAAATATCAAGGGTACCACTTTGTAAAGTATATGATTGTCTAACCACTAAGCTGTTCACCTGAAACTAAGGCAAAATAATGTTGAATGTGAACTGTAATTGATAAATAAATAATTAAATAAATAAAATAAATGGGCCTGCTTCCAGCCCCTCCTCCTGGCCCTGCCTTGAGAGGCCTGCACAAACGTGGTCAGTGTGCATGAGCCTCAACTTCCAGGAGCAGCACAGGAAATTAGAGCAGCCTTGACCCTGTCCCTTTCACTAAAGTTTGCCTCCAACACTGTCCTGCATTGGGTCACTTTCCCATTCATCATGGATGTGATGCAATATTAAACCTGCCTGAACCTTAGCAAGTCAACATGTTAATTCATTTCATTCCTAAATGACATTTACTTACACATCGTAAAACCAGGGGAGAAAGCATCTATGTTGACCCTATCTCCTCCGAAATTAAGATAGTGGTTTAAGTTGAAATGTAATTTAAATCCTTTCTGACATGGGAGTCTGCGCCTGCGGCCCCTCCGCAAAGCTTCACAGAGGCCCAGACCGTCTGGGTGCTGTAGGAGCAGCTCCTCAGTCAAAGGAGAACTCAGAGCAGATTGAGACAAACCATCCCATGACAGGGGTTAAAAGAAACCTGTTACTATGACAACAGATAGGGTCGGATAACAAAATGAACAGCCATGTTTGTGATCTTCAAAAAATTCTCTTCCCTTTGCTCTCCCGTTATCTGGACCACTCCATCAAACACCTCGCAGATAACATAGCTGAAAACCCTATCGACCTTCAAGAAAACGCAGACAAGTTGGAAAGTGTATGGAAAGGTTACCATCACAGTAGAGGTGCCTCTGATGATATTTGCCTGTATACGCAGAAATACACACACAGCCATTTTTCACGAAAGCAACAGTATAGGTTCAAAGGCATCCACACAAGTGCTTAACACATGTACATAACAGAAAATGTTTTCATATCACTGAGAATCGAAATAGAGGCATTCAGAGTCAAAATCTCTGATGTCAGGATGCACTGCCAAGTTAGTTAGGATTAGTTAGTATAGAAATGTTTGACATAAAATCGACAAGTGAATGAATGAAATTACATGCATGAATGACTGAGATGTCAATTGGGAGAGAGTTCTCATTCATTTGATATATTCACAGATAAGTTGATCAAAAAGCATATGCACGTGGAAAGAAAGAAAAATCTTCAAAATATTGTACACCTTTTCTCATGCTATTTAGTACAAGGGAAATTGAATTAAAACCCAATTATCCTGTATATTTCCTCCTGGAATTTCCAGTTATTACTGTACTACGTTTGGAATACTATGAGCTTTCTATATATTCTGACTCAGCTATACCTTCTTTCATTTCTACTATTAAATTCTTAATATAAACACAAGCATGTTCAATATTGGAGCTGCAAGTATTTAAAAAGTATA
>VMDR010014350.1:0-23670 GCA_007922815.1 Macrotus californicus | reverse complement strand
AGGAAATATAAACAGTTAAATACGTGCATCACTTTGCAGGGAAAATGAATTTCAAGGGAGACTGAGAGAAATGTAGCAATAATAGTTTGTCTCTCATTCACCAAAGTTAACATTATCTAGTAAGGGTCACTCCATATTACAGATGCTTCACTTGATGTTTTTAACACACGATCTGTGCTTTTTAAATAACTCATGTATTTTAACATGTGCATGAAAATAATTTTCAGAGAAATCAAGTGACTTGCTTGTGACTAAGCTACTCACTTATAAGGGGAGAGGAGTCTGTGTAGCTATAACAATAAAAACAGTAAAGATAGGTACAAAGGGAGCCGATGAAAGAGAGAGAGATGGGGAAAGATTATGGGTTATGTTCAGGATGAAGAAATACTTTATAGTAGACATATGTTATTCATGGAATAAGTCCTAAAGGAAAAAAAAGGAATTTACCAGGCAACAAAGAATGAGAAGGAATTCAAGGCTGAGGAATTAACTTGTACAAAGTCATGGATGCCTAGAAAGAGGAAGAGCTAAGAAATATCTCAAGTTTGGTTACCTTGAACATGGAGTGGCCAGATAAGTGATGGGGACAAGGCTAGAAGCTATGGCCAAGTCTCAGAGGTCATGAGAAAAAAAAAGCATCTCTCTTTTTAAGGTTTTATTTATTTATTTTTAGAGAGAGGGAGAGGGAGGGAGAGAGGGAAAGAAACATCAATGTGTGGTTGCCTCTCTAGCGCCCCACCCCCAATCAGAGACCTGACCCAGAATCCAGGCATGTGCTCTGACTGGGAATCAAACTAGAGACCCTTTGGTTCGCCAGCCTGCACTCCATCCACTGAGCCACACCAGCCAGAGCATATTCTCTTTATTTTGCCATCAATTTTTAATCCATTGGCTGTATTTATCTTTTTTTTCATGAATTTGTTCATCCATCCTTTTAACACACCCCGCTTTCTATCAATTCCTAAAAATATATTCAAATCCAGATACTCAGTCAGTCTTTCTTAACATAAATTAGAGCATTGAACAGGCAGCACTTTTGTTACCCCTGAAGAATCTGCAATGAGAGAAAGAAGGGATTAGAAAAAGGTCATAACCTCTATAATCTCATGAAGCAGCTATCAGCAAGAGTGTATACCAGATTTGTCAGTAAGTGTGTAACTTTACCTTTCGTTTCCCATTGTATACCCACCAATAATCAATGGCTGGAAAATGATACATTTGGGCATAGTCATTTCTTTTGCTGCTTCTGTTTTTTAAGTACTTCATGGTCAGTACACCTGGTTGATTGTTCAGTCTTGAGTTGGGTGGCTGCTTTAGGTTTGGGTTGTTTGACTGTGTCCCGAAGATCAGCTGATAGGACTCTCTCAGCTGTTAAGTTCTAGGAACTCGGTGCACAGAGATGTAGGAGATAGCCTTCCACTGTCACACTTGATGAAAAAGCCAGGGATATGAATTAAAAACTTAACACATTATACTTCATTTTGGGTAAAACATACACACGTTCCTTACAACTTTGACATTTTAGCAATCACTTAAGAAAATATTCTCAGGCAAATCATACGGGAAGATAGTTATCTTCCACCCTGAACAATCTGACTGCTTTGGAAATAATCAACTCATAAATATTTAGCTAATATACACCCAGAGCAATGGATTGTGCAAAATTAAATGCCTCATTGAAACAATTAATTTCAAATGCTGTGATTTATTAAGCATACTTTCCTGGAAATTTAATAGAAATATGGACTCAAAGTAATTTGAGCAGAGGGTGTTGGCTCTGTCTTTGATTTCTGGCCAACATTTATTCTTACCCTGCAGGTGAAGCTCAAAAAAAAGGACAGACTTCCCGTAACTCTCTCTAATTGAATATGTGGGTCAGAGTGTGATCAGAGGAGGCCATGGCCACAGGTTGTAAAAAAGCCTAAATAAATAAGTAAACAAAATGAAGTAATCCTTTCATATTTCACATACCTCCTGCAGTTAAGCCCTCAGGGAAGGAAATGCCACTTCAGTAAAAGCTTGTTGTCATCATCAGTCCATTTCAAAAAGAGTGCAGCTCCTGTTCTTCTGAGCATCAATAACCAAACACAGCCCCAGGCATCTTGGAAGCATTCAGTCCTGCAGCTTCCGATCAGCGGGTTGTGCCTGGGCTTTAAGCAAGTGCTTCACAGGGCAGTGGAAGGCAGCAAGAGTGGTCCTAAGGAAGACTTGATGGAAAGGTGGAAGGGTGAGGATGTAGGGGGTGTGATGGGGCAGCGGAGGGTGATAGAAAGGTGCCTACTAGTGTCTCCAGTTAATCCAATTTATTTGATGTAGCAGCAAGAACACTGCTCAGTGGGACTCTGAAAATCTGAGTTCCAGTCCCGAGCTAGCTGTTGTGACCTTGGGAAAGTCACTCTGTTAGGCTTGTTTTCTCACCTGTAAAATGTGTGTGTGGTGGGGAAGAGGTTGTATGGAGAGTAACCCCTCTTGGTGATCTGATCGTGAATTCTTCACTGTTCAGGTCAAGGCCCCAGACCTTTAACTTCTTTAGGGAAAGGTTTTAAACCAGCCCTGTCCATTGTTCTTGGGCATCTAGGGTAACAGGTCTTTGAAACACCCTTGAAATCCTTGAAGAGAACACACCATCTTGTTAACTATCCTGGAATCCAGTCTCTGCCTTACTTTCTCCAGTCTTCCTTAGAGCCCCTCTTTAATTTTAAATGCATAAAAGAAGCTGCAAAACTGTTGTTCTCTAGAGCATTTGAGATCTTGCTCCCCGGCATATTTCATCAATTTTGCTCAAATAGGCTCTTACAAAAAATTCTCTCCAGGTTTGGATGTTTCTTTTGCCGACAAAGAACAAGGCAAACTGGCCAAATAACTAAGATTGTCTCCCATTCAGGCATTAACTCTCTGACTTTATTTTACAATTTCCTTTCTTAAATTTTGCAAAAGTTAGCATTCTTTAAAAAATGTCATGCTTAAACGCAGCCGATTTTCAATTTCCAAATATTTATTAATGATCAGCAAAGAACCACATGAGTTCTTCTTTGGTATATTTCTCTTTTGTGTTCCTAAATCAAACCAAGCTCTTGGGTTTTTAATTATGATTTCTGAAATGTGTTTTGATAAACAATTTCCCCAAAATATTTTAAATCACATTTACAAGTTAACATTCATTACTAGGTCTGGATTTTGTTGGGATTTAATATTTTTATTCTTTCACCAATATCCTGAATCTGGGATGCAAAGCATTCTTGTCTCTACAGTCCAATATCCTGAACAGGAGATGAGATATGTCTATCTCACTTGACCTTGGTTGAGTGCTTTCTTGCCAGACATGGGACAGATGCTCTCACCTTACTGGGTTATGAATGAATGAATGAATGAATGAGTGTGAACAGTTGCTTGTTCCTAGTGACCTCAGAACTTCCTGAAAGTTAGTAAACATGGGTTCCTTCATGACTTAACGATGCTGCTTTTCAATTTACCTGAGTAGAAACTTGTATTGTTCATTCCAAACTTTCATCACACAGACAAATAATGCTCTTGGATTACCATAGGAAGTGGGAAAATAAGTAAACATTACACAATCACACAGAAGTGACTGATGAATGGGAAATTTGGGCTGTAGCATGTGCTTACTTGATGTATATACCTGATATTTTTGTTATCCAGTTTCTTCTTTTATTTCCAGAAATGAATACATTATTTTATTGTTTTTACTAAACAGGGAACTTTTGTGTGTTTTCATAGTTTTGTGTGATACTTAATACTTAATATAGGGACTTTGCCAATATCCACACCTAGAGTTTTTCCAAATTTTCTTTTTTTTTTTAAGAAAAAGAAACATACTTCATAATATAAACGTGAGGGTTAATACCATTGCCATCATTCATGTTACGACATTTTTCTCTTAGTTGGCTGTTTAAGACATTCAATAAGCTAAATCATCAGGTCTGAACTTTGACATGGAGAAAAGAAAAAAATGAAGCCTTGGTTTTTAGCCCTTTTTCCCCCCCACCACAATAATGCACTCTTGAGATAAGCGCTTCTGTCCAGTAGATTATTACTGAGAAGTGATTCCAAGAAATAGCGGTGGAGGAAAAGAATGAGCTGACAATTAAGGAAGAAAATCTAGGGCGAAGATGTGTTACTAAGTTGGTCCACGTTGTTGGCCACAAGGGCTCGGTTTTGGAGGGTCAGCTCTGAGGGACGGAGCACATGCCTCTGAATTGTTAGCCCCTGAGACAGAGTACAAGAGTCTTACCTAATGGCTCCTACTCTCTATTACTCAAACGTTCTCTGAGGTTTATTTAAATGTTTTGTACTTTTCGGTGGCTGCACGCTAGTAGCCATAACCAAAGCTAGAATTCAAAAGTTCACTGAGAGGATGAGAGTCAGGCACAAGAAGTGTTCGACGCATTGTTCATATTAAATGACCTCCAGTTCATGCTCAAAAGCGTTCATTATTTGTATGTGCCAGAAGTTATGTTGCAGGTTTTAATGCTGTTCTGGGAGCTAAATATTATTATTTCCATTTAACCGATCATAATCCTGAGGCCTAAAAAAGATAAGGAGGAGAAGGAGGAGCAGGGATAGGATAAGACGGATGGATAACTAGTCATAAAATTAGAAAGCACTGGAGTCAACGATGAAAACTCAAGCAATCTAAGTCCACAGCTTACCTGCTTAATCACAGCACTCCACATGGAAGAGAGCATCACTGTCAGTCAGAAGTGGGTGTCAATGTGTTGTAGCCTGGAGAAGACATAAGCCATTAAACTAGAAAGTAGATTCAAGTTATGACTCTAGGTCTTACCTGTGTGCCTTTGAGCCAGTCATTTAAACTCTCATAATAGAAAGTCTTAATTCATACGTTACAGCCCTTCAGAAGCGCTTTTCTGCATGCAGATTATTTTATTCAATAAATATCCTCTTTATGTCTATTTTGTGTAGTGCATTGCTAGACCATAGTTTTCCATGGCCAGATAATTGTGTGGGTGGGGCTATTGTGTTCACATAGGGTGTTTAACAAGATCCCTGGTTTCTGTCTACTAGATGGCAGTAGAACCCCCATCTTTAGTTGTGACATAGGAATCCCTATGTCCCTAGGAGGCACATGTCATCCTCCCATCACCATTAAGAACTGCTAACCAGCACTGGCTGGTGTGGCTCAGTGGGTTGAGTGCCGGCCTGTGAACCAAAGAGTTGCCCATTCGATTCCCAATCAGGGCACATGCCTGGGATGTGGGCTGGGTCCCCAGTAAGGGGGCACACTAGAGGCAACCACACATTGCTGTTTCTCTCCCTTTCTTCCTCCCTCTCTTCCTCTCTCTTTAAAAATAAATAAATAAAATCTTTGGGGAAAAAAAAAGAACTGCTGAGCTAGGTGATAACAACTTTGACTCATAGAGGAGGTCTGTCCAGAAAAAGTCTAGCCATTGTTAATATAATGAGAACAGTTTGCATGACATTGATGTAACCTGGAAGCCAAAGAGAGTGGGCCGGAATGCGCATACCTGAACAATGACCACTCACTATACTAGTCAGTGGGGGTGGTAGATGCCATTGAGTGAGCATGTGTACTGTGTGGCTGTCACATTCAAAATGACTGAGAGACTAGAGCAACAAAATCTGCATCATAGTTTGCGTTAAGCTTGGGCATTCCTCTGTGGAAACTTTCTGGATGATTCAGAGCCTGCAACTATGGGCAACTGGTGATGGGCAGCTTCATCACAACAACCACCTCATTATGCATCATGTCTCATGCAGAATTTTTTTGCGAAACATCAAATCACCCAGGTGACTCAGCCCCCCTGTAGCCCAGATTTCGCACCCTGTGTATTCTGGCTTTTCCCCAAACTAAAATCACCTTTGAAAGATAAGAGATTTCAGATCATTGATGAGATTCAGGAAAATATAACAGGGCAGTTGATGGCAACTGGGAGAACTATGTGAAGTCCCAAGGTGCCTACTTTGAATGGGACTGAGGTATAATTGTCCTATGTGCAATGTTTCTTGTATCTTTTATCTTCTTCAATAAATGTCTCCATTTTTCATATTACATGGCTGGATACCTTCTGGACAGATGTCGTATTTCTCATGAAACTCGTTCTTAAGAGAATTAGTACAATTTGGCAGTGGGGGATGAAGTTTACAACCAGAGTTTTGGATAAAAGTTCATCTCATACAATAGTAAAAATTAAATGGCTCTCCAGACGTTGCTTAACACTAAATATGAATTAGCCAAGAAAATGAAATTTCTTTGCTGCATTCAGATCGTAACGATTTGATGATTTAGTTTTCCCACCCAAAGCTGCATGAGCCTGAGTTTGTCATTTTACTTTCATGATTAAACAAGTTGGGTCCTAATGTTTTCTCAATCACCCATCATAACAAAATCCATCAAATAAAATGCCTAACTCTGTGATTAATACACCGCTTGACAAGGGATCCTACTGTCAATAATAATTACTATGCTGCTTAAGAGAACAAAATATAATTTTGAAAGCAAGGTCTTCGCATAAGGATTTTAGATATCTTCTGCCTCCTCTAGAATTTTGATGAGATGCTTACAATTTTCCTTCCTTCCAGCATACACTCAAGCAAAGTCAACTCGATTCGACACAACAGGCAAGCATTAGTTACTTTCTGTTGTAAAGATTAAATGAGCTTGTGTCAAGCACTAAGTAAATCTAAACAAATCATGGTAGTGATGTTTTGCCTTTTTCTCTCCTTCCTCTTCCACCCCAGGACGAGGCACTTTGCTGTGTCGTATTTTAGGGCAGTCACAGCTGAATATTTGAGTTTTTACATAAAGGAATTCATAGCATAGTGAAGCAATACTTCTCAAGTTTAAACTTGCATATGAGTCGATTAGAATCCTAATGAAATGTAGATTCGGATTTGGTAGGTCTCAGGTAGAATCTGGGATTACATTCCTGTCACATTCCAAGCAGTGCCAGTGATGCTGATCTAAGGACAACCTTCTGAGTCACAACATAGAAGAGGACAGGAGTCAGCTATGAGGAAGAAGATGCCAGTCCAATCGGAAAGATTGGGGATGGCTTTGTAATATCACCTTCCTGTGGCCACAGACCAAATTCTTTGCCTGACCTAGAGCAGGACCTCAGTATACATTCCATAAATAAACAGATGAATGAAGACAGGATGGAATGAGTTTAAGTGGCTAATTTGGTTTGAAATTGTGGCAATGAAGTTCAAAGATGTGTCAGGTGAAGACCATCATTCACAGATGAAAGAGAGCAAACTATGTTTAGAACAGTGGTTCTTAAAGTGTAATCAACTAGGCCAGCAGTGTCCACATCATCCGGAAACTTGTTGGAAACACAAATTCTTAGGTTCCTCCCAAAGCTGTGGAATAAGAGCCCATGGGGATAGGGCCCCAGTAATCTATGTTAACAAACCCTCCAGGTAATTCTGATGCATTTTAAAGTTTGAGAACCACTTGCTTAAAAAAGCAGTACTAGTTCAGATTATCTGGAATTTAGAATATATATAAAAAGAAATAAAACTCTTACATGGAATGACGACATCAAGGACATGATTGATATCCCTAGCATTCCATTGATTCTAATTGTAGGGCTGTCAGGACACACAGATGGGATTTCTCCCCTCCCTTTAATACATGACACAATTACCATCACCCACATAGATATGCTCTTGTCTCATCACAGATTGACAGGGATAAAGATGTCTGATGAGGACCAGGGAATTTAGACTTAGGGGAGCAGAATCGCATCTGAGCAGAGTCAAGGACAAGATCAGATAAAACATTGTAACCAACCATGGTTTAGAGATGCGGGAAGGCCAAAGAACCAAATCATGAATTGGATTTTGTAGAGATCAAATACAAAAGTCTTAGCCCAAATCCAGAAAGTTGGAAGCAAAATCAGAGACGGGCCAAAGATAACTGATCACCTAAAAAAAATTGATTCAGTAGAGTGGCCAGGAGAAGAGGAGTCTTCCTGACCTTCAAGGGACCTTAAGTTGTCAAAGAACAGTGGGCACTGTAACACCACAGTCAGGTGCCAGGATTCCCTCTCTATGAGAAAGCTGTCAGCAGAGAACACAATGAGTCCTTCATTAATGGATAATAAAGTATTATCATTTTATTGTTAAGTATAAATGGGGACTTTTTTGTTAAATTCTGAATAATGTCTTCAAGAGGGTCTAATATTTAAATTATTCAAAGTCATAAATGCAAAAGGTCTATCAAGCCCAGCAGATGGCTAAAATGGATATTGTCCAAAGAGCTGGTGAGTGAAGATGGAGGAAAGGTCTAGTGATGGTGAAGTGGAAAGAGCCTCGTAGGAAATAACAGAAACACAGAGTGGTAGTCCCAATTCTGCCTCTGTCTGCAATACTGGTGAGTTGATTTCCTCTCTTTCAGCTTCTGTTTCCTTTCATTGCAATGCAGGTCCTTACTTTTCTACCAAGCCTCAGTGTCGAACACAATAACCCTTGAGACAGATTTATTTTAAGATTGCAAAGGCCTAGGGACATTTTTATTGACAAAACTATCTGAAACCAATCTTGCCCTTTTCCCTCTCCTAGCTCTTCAGTTCTCTGATCATCTGAATTTTTGCCAAAAAAGGCATAACTTAACTATATAGACATACACACTTATAAATCATTATCATTTTTTGCAGTTATTCCCTTTGAAATATCTCATTTTCTTCAAATTTTTCACACTATTGCAACATCAATATCATTAAATAAAATGTAAATTCTCTATCAATCTGGGAAAAGGTAAAATTGATTGATGAAACTGCAGGCTTTACATATTTTTTCCTATTTATTTATACATCCTATGCCTTTATTATTTATTGATAAGTAAATAAAAAGACAAGCATTGTTATCTTTGTTATACACTGTTTGCCTTGAAAGAAGACACTGAACCTTTGTTTTCTCACAGTATAAATAAGTTATTTATTATAAAAAAGCTAATATGGATGTGTCTACTCTATGCACTTTTTTTACCTTTATAAAAATATAATATTTCCCCAGACTCATCAGATGGTTGAGACAAGCACTTTCCACACAGCTTGGATGAGTAAATCACCTAGGTGCTTTCCCTGGATTATTTTATTTCTTCATTATAGTACCACTAAGCACAACTCTAATCCCATTTCTGATGAAGAGTTTGGGTTTACGACTATTAAAGCCCTCTGCTTACTCAGCAATCTGCCTCTGGAGTCCTTGCTTTCAGCCCTGCACTGTGGTGTCTATGGGGTTAATCTTAGGGCTCCTGTTTGTCCGTGTCCATTTCTTCTTTTCTACAGTGGGATCCGTATTTCCTCCAGCATTTAGGAGGCTTGGTGCCTAGTGTTTAAGTAGGGATTCAGTAAATGAATATTGAATGAATGTATTAAATACATAGGACATCTCTGGATTCAAGGGGAGTGACAAATTAGCAAACAGAAAAATGAGGGATCATTTCTGTGACAGAAGGAAGTACTCTAGGAACAGATGGAAGAGCACATTGGTCACGAGAGGAAGGACAAACTTCCCATCTTTTGACAGTTTGTATCCTGGGAGTCATCACCCCAGAAAAGTAAAGGAGACTTAACATTAAGTAATTCAAAATCAACACAAATATCTGATTCTTTACTCAATAAGCAAACATCTGAGTTTTAAGTTGTCAGTGTAAGAAACATTCAAACCTGTAAATATTTTTATGAATTTATTTGAGCCAAACTGACAACAATGGTGGGAAACTAAAACTTCAATGGTTTGAGAAAATGCCCTGAAAAATGGCAGTTTTGCACCTTATTTTATACGTTACAATCAAAAGGGAAGACTAAGTGGATTACATGAAACCGCTTGGTGATAGAGTAGGGAGGCAGGAGAATGCAAAGCTGGGAACCCTCTGGGGTCGGATAAAAAGTAAAATGATAGACACATATTTCTTTGACATAGTTGGGTGTAGGATAGTTACCTGTCGACAATGAACGTGGGAACAGTGACAATGAGAGGATCTGTGGTCTCCCTCTGGTGTGGTGCCTGTGCTTTGAGGGGTTTGGCAAAAGGAAATATGGCTTTGCAAAGGTATGTTACTATAGATGCAAAAAGACAATTGACAGGCTCAATTAAGATAAAGATTGTCTTTTGTCAGGGAAGATTCTAGCCCACTGTGACTGCTCGCCATGACCTGCTTTTGGTTGAAAGTTTTCATTTCAGATCATTCTATGTGGTTACTTTAGGTCTCTGAATTTATAAGGCCCTCACACAGGCCTCTCCTGAGTTTGTCAGGTTTCATATGTGGCCCCTTTTTGTCCTTAAACTGATGGGTTAGAGTTAACCAGGAAAGGGAGTGGAAAGTCTCGGCAGTCACTTGGAAGCACTCCATGCTTTGGGAATTTCATCTAACAGCCTGGTTTGGTGAGTGATGGGGAAAAAAGTGAAGCATGAGATTGCAGGGGAAGCGGGAAGATGTTACCTGTCATTGGTAAAGAATTTGAACTCTCTCCTGGAGATAAAGCATTCTGGGAGAGAAATGACAAGCTCATAATTCGGATGTATGAAAAATCACTCTGGTAGCCGTGTGCAGAATGGATGGAAGAGGCTAGACTCTGCAGGTAGACTATGAAGAGAAGGTTGTTAAACTGGCTCAGGTGAGAGATGATAAAGTTGGAATTAAGGCAACAGTATCAGTGAGGATGGAGAGAAACAGTAAAAGTGAAAAATACAGATATATATATATATATATATATATATATATATATATATATATATATAAAATCTCATGTCCAGAGGTAGAGTAGGAGGAAAATGGCAGACTAAATATTAAGAGACGTCCCCCAAGGTGCTGACGGAGCCCAATAGCAGTTTTCCTGGCTTGTCTCCAAATTACATTCTGTAGTCTCTTTTATTGCCTTATTAATTGTCCTGACTCTCTTTTAGCAGCAGAAGGCAAAATGAATTTCAAAATCCAGATGTGTGGAAGAAGTATCACTAACTAGAGCTTCAGTTAAGTATTAAACTTCTACTAAACATATTTAATTAAGAATTAATAAGGTAGTGGTTTGGAAATTAAATCCCCTATGATTGTCAGGGAAGAACACCTATTGAGGTATAAATATATGAAAGATAAATCTACTCGCAATGTAATTAATTCAAATCTGCAGAACCAATAAGTGTGTGACGATGTTCCTATTATTACATTACACTTGTGAGGAATGCTCAGGAATTTAATTAGCATTTACCCATACAACTAAAGAAAAAGAGATATTAAGCATGCTATCTAATTAACTAGCTATAGATTGCCTGTTAAATAAATATTAAATGTATAAACACTTGAGACCAGGCTGAAAATGTGGCCCTAACTAGATATTCATTTTCTCATGAGTCCTTTTTTTAAAACAAAAAAACAATTGTAGTTAATTCCAAGAAAAAAAAATACACAGAGGGATATGTATGTTTTGTCCCCATGGTTATTATTTTTTTCTTTTTAGCTCAATTAGACCTTGCCCTCACCTCTCTCTCCAAAGTTAGACTAGAACTTGAACTATGAGATCATGTGCATTAGCCACACTCTGGTCAGTTATGTTAGGATGTCAATGTCCCCATCTGCAGATACAGCCACTGAAATGTAGACACGTTAATTTGTCCAAAATCACACAGTGAGGACGTGATACCTGCTCTGTTGGTGCACCCTTGCTAAATACCCTTTGCTCCTGCAAAGAAGCTTTAGTGATCTTGATGTGAATCATGGGCCATTCCTCCCTAGAAAACTCCCCAGTGAGTTCCCATACCAGGAAGAGCATATGCTTTAATCTTTAAGGTATTACATGATGTGTCTACTGCTAACCTTCACCCTGACCTCAACTCTATTACACGTCTGGCTGCATCTCCTACAGCTCTCCCCTTTATTCATTCTCTACCTGGCACCGGTGTTTTAGCCCATGCTCAGCAGCAGGGCGTTTGCACTTACTGCTCTATCTCACTCCTTCTGTCCCTTCTTATCTCTGCACAAATGTTAGCTTATCACTGAGCGCTTCCATAATTGCTCTTCATAAAAGAGTGGTCTCATTCCCACCACTGTCCATCACATTGCATGTGCCCTTGTACACACGTGTGCACACACACACACATATTCCCCAAGGGAGCATCCTTGGGCTTCGATCATTCTATTTAGGCTGATTAAACCCACACTCCCTACACACATACACATACATACATGCATACATGCATACATACATACATACACACACTTATGGGCTGTTCATGCCCTGCCAGAATTATTAGTGTCCTCATTTTGGTATTGCTCCATTCCTCAGTAGGCATAAAGCAAGCATATTCCATTTATTTTTCAGTCGTGATGCTAAATGCTTACCACTCACTATCTCATTTAACTATGACATTTAATGTTCAGGATGTGCGCACTGCTTATTATTATCACCATTTGATGATGAGTACACATCAGGCCAAATCCATTGAACAGCTTGCTTGAGACTGAGCCTCTAGTAACTGTTGGACTGGGAATTCAAATGCAGGTCTGTTTGTTCTTGTAACCATTGCCCTCTGCCCATGTGACTTTTCCTGATCCCATGAGGGATAATGAATAATTCTCTCCTTCGAGCCGTTTCATTTCCTTTATACTCATATGTCTTATCATGTGGGCCCCCTACTAGATGGAGAGTTCTAGCAGGCTACTTGTTCACCACCAGCTGTCTAATTCCTAATGTTTTAAAGCAGAGAACACACTCAGTGAGTAAATCCTTGCGTTATTGCAAAGGATGACATAGAGGCAATGCATAGAGTTAAATTATTTAGCAATGACATAGGAGTGATTGATCTTCTTTTGCTGTGGGGCAATTGGGGAAAGCTTTTCAAAGCAGGTGGCATTGGAAATGAGCCTTGAAGAATGGCTAATGATAATAACAACAATAATTTGTAATGTGCAGGAAGGTGGAAAGGTGGTTTGATGGAAGAGAGGTAGCCTACATTGCAAAGGGCATTCCAGTGTCCTTCTAAACCAATAAACAAACAAAAATATTCTCACAATGCTGAATTTACCAGTATATCTGTCACTCACCTTCAGGTCTTTGCAGGTTAGTGTTTATCAAGTTAAAAGCTGGAAATCAGAGAGCTGTCAGGAGTGAGGCAGCGGGACAGTGACATCTCTCCTGACCCAGCCTCAACTAGAACACACAGATGGAAAAAAAAGGACATGCCGTTTGTTGGCTCGAATGGTGTGCAATGAACCGGAGAGAATGATCCAGTGCGACAGCCTGGATGTGTCAGAACGGATTAGGGACGCAGGTCAAAGGTGGCCGCAGAGTGTCGCACTAGCTGACAGTTCCAGAGCGAAAGTCCAGCAGAACAGCCCCAGGAGATGCAGGAAGGCAGTGGGCACCACAGGCTGGCCTGTGACTGCTGGACCAGATGGGGACGGCCTGGCAGCATATCCCCAGGCATGCTTAGTGCACTTGCTGAGGACAGAAGCACGTTCTTATCGGAGGCTCTGCTCTTCTTTGAAGGGGAATCGCAGGCACTCTAATTAACTAGACCTATTTACATTTCTAAATCATGAAGCCAGACTCCTTACAGGAAAACCTCGCGTCATCTATTTGCCTTTTAAGAAGTCATTCATAGTTGCAAATACTAATCTTCTCACTTGCTACAACCTACACTGTATATGAAGGTGAAAAAAAAGGTTGCTGGAAGAGGCGATGAAAATCTTGGCAAATTCTGAAGGCAGCACATGGTGACTTTGGTTTGAATGCTGTCATGTCAACCTGTCTCCATTTGGCTACTCATCACTGATTCATTTTCTTCCACCCTGTGCTGACACAGATGTGGACATGCCTCCTTCCTTCCCTCCAGCATCCATAGGCCTTGTGACTCCCCGTGCTTCACCCAAGGGCTCCAGAATTTAGGAAATGATCCCTTTCCATGTTCATGCTCAGTGGGCTTCTTGTTTAAGCAGAAGAGAGTAGGGATTTCCAAAGGGAGAAAAATGAAATGAAGCAACCACCCAAACAAAACAGAAGTCGAGAGGAGTCTGCCTCAGCCCGCAGGGTGCCTCATCCCCGAGATGGACTGCCTGGGGCATCAGCCTCACAGGTTCTAAGTGACTGGTGCATGCACAGAGGAAATATCAGGGTCTGCCCTTCCTTTCTAGGGCAGTTCAGTCACGCCGTAGCAGCCATTTCTGGAGATTTTTGTCTCGATGCTTTCTATTTTTTTAGAATGTATATTTTCTGTTTGTTGTTGTTTTGCAGTGTTTTTTTTTTTAACAAGGAAGCAAGAAAGCAAAGACTCAATCTGACAATTAACTATTGAAGATCTATTCATTGTTAAGCACTATGCTGGGTGTTTATGTACAGGGTCTGACACAAATAACAGCCCTTTCTTATTGTAAAATCATTTATTACAAAATCATAAGCAGGTAGTTCTGTCACATAACAATATCACACTCGAGCACACCATATGACATTTTAGATGAAATGTTCAAATTTCTGTCCATCTCGTGCGAGACATTCAGGTTCCCTGCCAACCACACTCAAGCAGGCCTTACTTCTGCTGGACCCTGTGTGTATGACATCTAATTTATTTGACTTCAGTTTCTGGTACTACACTACAGATGAGTTATTAGGCTGTTTCATGTGATTAACTGATTAGAAATGCAATGTAGAATGCATATGAGCTTGCACAGTACCTCAATAAATATTTAAAATTTTTCAGTTGCCCACGTACCTACAAAGTTTTACAAAGTTTTGCCGGCAGTCTTACCATTCATGATACCAAACATTTGACGTAATGATCATCTGGTTTGAGGGTCAGAAAAGAATAGAGATTTTCCCTGGAGTAATTCTATACGTATATTTTAAGGGATGGATTGGGGACAGAGTTCTAGACTTCACTTTCTTTCTAACCATTGTGTAGTCCGTGACTGAGCTTCTAATCTACCTGTGCTGTACATTCATGTCTAAAATAAGCAGAAAGTATGTAACCTGATGCAAGATCCCGTCGTCGTGAACTGATAGCCTAAAATCAAAAGTCACACACTCTGTAGGCATGCATTTTTGGTTTGTTGTGATAATGTGGTTAGAATCAAAGTAAACAGTCATAGCAACAGCATTTGTGGAAGTGAAAACAGAGGTCGGAGGCGCAGGGGTTGACCGTATGAGCATTTGCATCTGATTAATGTGCCATGGGCTCTCATCACATTAGTTCTTTCTAATTGTCATTATGTCTCCATTTTCATATGTTGCTTTCACTGAGACAGGCTGAAACTTGGGCATTTAAGTTAACTTGGCCGCACCCAAAGTTTATAGTTAATTGTGATTCAAACCCCCATATCTGTGGCCCTGTAAGCCACTCTCATGGGATTATTCACTCACGCCATCTTTCTAGTTGTTGGAAAAGTACTTGGGGCACTATGCTAATGAGATTTAGTCCCTGTTCCTGAGAATTCTGATATGTAGCAGAGCTGAGGGAACAACCTATTAACAGCAATGGTTTATACATGCCTTTTTTTTTTTTTAGATTCTCACCCAAGGATATGTTTTTTGAAATTTAGAGAGAGAGAGAGAAACATCGTTCAGTTGCCTTTCATACTCACCCCAACCGAGATTGAACCCACAACCTAGGTATGTGCCCTGACCTGGGATCAAACTTGCAACCTTTAGGCATATGGGCTGACACTCCAACCAACTGAGCCATCCAGCCAGAGCTATATGCGCCTTTCTTATTGGACCTTGACCAGGAAAGTTGAATGAAAATTCAACTAACATAGTAATTACTTCGGGAGAAGATATTAATGAAAAGTCAGTGGACTTGGTAAGAGCGACCTATGGCAATGAACATCCCAAAGTACAAACAATGTCGCTTTCTGCTTGGCTGTGCAGTCATATTTCCATGAATTCTCTAACTCGGTGGAGATGGGTCTAGAGCTCTTCTCCTAATTTTACTTGGCATCTCTTTTATCTCATTCTGCCAAAGTCTAACTGAGTAATTAAGCCCACAGAGCCCTACAGAGTGTTACATATGCACCCCTTCTGACACAGCACAGAGAGCTATGCATACCAGGGAGCCACTGGTTCATGACTCAGAGAAACTCATTTCTGGTGTTGCCTCGTGCTGGGTATAGACAAGAGTCTGGAACAGTGTAAACCTTGGTGTATAATGGATGACGTTACACACATCAAATTACAAAAGGCACAATTCTTTTTAAATTTCTCCAGCGGGTGCCCTTTTATCATTTTTATGCATTCGAGGGCTATGGTAGATATAAATTTATCATTTGAAATTCAAATGGTTATAGTTATAAAGCTGCTGACGCGTAAAAACAGGAAATCTAGCATAGATCAGGATCCGAATGCAATGCATGATTTGCTGAACTTTTATGATAATTTCAATAAATTATTGAATTAGCTCTGTAGTTTTACAAATATGCTTGAGAAATGTTCAAATGGTTATAGCAACGAATAACACTTTTTTGGTCTTTTGCCCTACTTGAAATAAATTTTAGCTGACAGGCAAGTTTGAGGCATAGCATCCACTCATCAGAGAACAATAAAATTTAATTATTTAAATTTTGCAAGGTCCACTGGAAAACTAACTTAAGCTCTTATTACCAGCCTGGCTCCTACTGCTCTTCAATATTCAGAGTGTTTATTGACTTCAGCATTTTCCCACAAAAAGATCTTTAAAATTAAATCTAAAGTTCATGCAAAATAGTTCAGGCTGATAGAATTTTAAAAGATTTAATTGTGACCAGAAAGAGACCCAGGATTCCAATGACACTGCAATAGAAATGCACACTAGAGATTATTTAATATTTTGCTGACATCTGCACCATCCTCTGGTTCTATCTATGTAAATATGGACCAATTGGATCATAACACAAAGATGCCTTGAATCTGTCTGTTTCCTGTCATCTTACTGTGTAAGCAATATGCTAGGTTTTGCTATCACTTCTGAGTTTGGAAAACTCAAAAGCCTCAGATTGGCTGATTTTGTTTTCTAACTTATTCTCTTTGCCCAAGTTTTAATGGAAATACTGAGTTAATTCAGCATATCTGGTTTAGGAACCACTATTTTTTCGTTCTGTCTACAGGCTTGACTGTACTAGGCAACTGCTAAAAGCCACATCATTGAACAAATATCTTCCACCCTCTCTCTTACTTGATGCATTTAGTTTTCACTGATATAAGCAAACATTAAAAAACAAATGCCTACAAAGCACCTCCTCTGTGCCAGGAACTATGTTAAAAATTAGAGATAGTTGGACCAAGTATCGTCTCTTAGACTCATTGGCATTTTCTATACCTAAGGAGTATTTTTCCAACCCCATGTTATCCTTTTATCCATTTAGATGTATCTCTTATCTTAATTAAATGGAAGGTTATATCAGTGGGACAGAGAAAGTCATAGTCAAGAGTAAGGATTATTTAGTGTGCTATTTAATGGAATGGCACAAGTTCAAGTTTGTTGACACAGTCACTGACAGGAACGTTGAAAGCTGATCCATGACTTAATCTCCTCAACAAGTCTGTGAGGTAGGCAGTGGTTAATTATTTATCTACAGTATTCAGTTGAAAACATTTTACTCTAGGAATTTTCTCAAACTCACACTTGGCAAAAAATAAAAACAGAGGATACCCATTTAAACTTGAATTTCAGATAAACAACAAATAATTTTTAGCATAATCCTGTCCTATATCATTGCTGAAATATTCTTATACAAAAACAAAAAAATACTATCTGATGTTTACCTAAGGTTCAAATTTCACTAGAATTCTCTATTTTATCTGGAAACCATGCACATAGTCAAAGTAAAGTTAAAGAGTCAAAGCATTTTTTTTAAATTTCAAATCCAGGATACGTGCTACAATGCTGTAGCTGAAAATGGTAACCTTAAGTCATAGCAATTCTCAGCCACAAGGTTATAGAAACTTAATGTCTGTAATTGATATAATTAGAAAAGTAGAAACCATTGATACAGTTACCTAAGCGATACTACCTTTGTCCAATGAAGAATAATTATAAAGCTTCAGAGCAGGCCCACTTTTAGTATTGCTGCAAGCAATGATCAGATTACATTTTTCATTTCTTTTCGTCTTGAGTGTGTGTTCTATGTACTCCACTGTTGTTAACCAACACAGTTGATTCAATCAGTACTGAATTTGACCAAGAAGTATTGCAGGCCAGGGGGATAAAAAAACAACCTTGAACCCACAATGTACTGATCATTAATTTCTTATTATTATGTATTAAATATATATTTATGAACTATGATATAATCTATTGACTCTTATGGGACCATATATCCACCTGAATTAAAATGCTATGCCTGAAGCTATTCAGCCAAAGTACTCTCTTGTATTGGCATGCAATATTAATGATAGTTCACCACTATTTCCCAGTTGTGAAAAAAATTGTGTAATATTTTAGTAAAACACTCAATGCCCAGTAAACATGGAAAAGCATAGTTTTGATTATGTAATAAAGCTGGCCTCTTCATCTTTGATAAAACTTCCTCATCTTTTTCTATGTCATTAACTTTAATATCAAGTCCTGACCCATTGTATTCTTAAAACATTCCTTGATGAGAAACATCAGCATTTGACAGGGGTCAGAATTGTTGAGTCACTAAGATAATAGCCTAGAAGTCAGAATCCTTGGCAAATCCATGCTCCTTTGATTTTTCATTGTGTGCCTTTGGCAAGTTATTTAGCTTCTCTAAACCTTAGAAGCCTCATATACACAATAGATGTAAAGACACTACTTAGGACAGAGTTATCTTTTAAAACCCTTGTGAACAACCCTTATGGAAAAATAACTACTACATAGTGAGCACTATGATTATAACTTTTGCTACCCATACCTGATGGACCAAGGTTTATTATTCTGCCTGGAACTCCTCTATAAAATTCACTCATGAACAGAACATTTTCTTTACTTATCCTTTTATTTTATTAAAATAATTTTCTCCTGGTTCTATTTTTTTAGCGCTTTCTTTATTCTGACTTCGTCTTTTCTGGTTTTTATCAGTAATACTACTAATAGCCAGATATAGGGAGCAAGGTTCTGTGTTAGGCATGAAAAAATGAAAAGCTATTTTTTATGTCCTAAGAACTATGGATTGTCTATGATTTGGGGACATTAATCTAAATCCTCATCTTCATTTGTAGACAGAGAAACTATATGTTATCTGGAAGAGCTAATGTGAGAGCCAGAGATAAAGTATCCAGGACATAGTGAGTTATCAATAAATAATAGCTATTATTTCACTCAAATAGAAGAGAGGTCTGTTTTAAAGGGCAGCTTTGGGATCACAGCCCTTCCACAACTTTCCTCAGTCTGTTACTGGTAGACAGTCTATCTGGAACACCAGGAAGTCTCCCCCATCAGCCAAGATGGTGGCAGGGAGAAGTTCTTACACTGATGCATGAAAAACTAGGCAGATATTGTATAAAAAAGTCCTCCCCTCACCCCTTCAGTACCAGATTGGAGTGGGACCAGGGGAAGGCAGACACATGTACCATAGAAGTCAAAATGGTGCAGGGCGAGGTGCTGGACCAAAGAGGCCTGTCAGTTTAGCCTGGGGAAGGAAGGGATTGGTTGGGAGGTGGACCCACCTGAAGCATGTGAAAGTTTGGGAGGTTGACTGGTCATTTTGAGAAAACACTGGTTGCTCCCACACCTAAGCTAATATAATCCCAGGAGAACAAATGGGATGTGACACTCTCTCTCTCTCTCTCTGGTTCATGACCTATACTGCACTGTGTACTTGCCTGTTCTCTCCCTGCCCTCCAGGCCTATGGCCTCCAGGACGAAGTCTCTCTCTCTCCCCCACTGGGTGATGCAGTTGCCAGTATGTTTGCATGCTCTCCTGGGAGTACACGACCTTGAGGCTCTAGCAGCCCACATGGCCTCTAAGAGGAAGCCTGAAATGGACAGCAGCTGGGGACAAGCCAAGTTACCTGGATGGGGACTAAAACTGCTTAGCCACCCATGGGCTCCAAAGGATTGTATTTAAAAATGGAGCAGGAACTCTGGACATTGGCTTTTGTTTTGGCCTTGCTGAGGATGGCTGGACTTTTTCCATGGCCTTGCTGCGGAGGTGGGCTTTGGGATGGGAGTCCGCCCTCCTCCTAGATCACACAGCACCTGAATAAAACCAGCATCTGCCTCATGAATTCGGCTTTTGTGGCAGCAGGCGGCCAACCCTCCTTCACTTGTTAGGTTATGACCCCCTTCACCTATAGCAGTCACTCACTGTGCTGCACCCCCACATGCACATTTTGGGGAGGCTCATTTACTAGTGAGCATAATTCTTTATAGAAAGGTCAATAACCTTTGAAAAGAAAGAAGGAAAATAAAACAAACAGTGAGTTCACAGGGTATGTTGGCATAGTGCTAGGTGCACTGTTATATTTCACAGGTCACAGGAAAAAGTTATTAATGGCCTTATTTCTTCCCATCTTAGAGATGAGTCAGATAAACTTAGATCATCTGTAAACATGGAAAAGTGACTCTCTCTGCCTCGTGGGATCAAGGTAGTAAAGTAATCCCCACAAACTTTGTCAGGTAGGTATTAGGTAAGCTACTCTATCATAAGCACCAAGCACACAGATAGGGACTCAAGAATGCTAGTTCCAACCTCAGACATTTTCCAAATTCATACTGTGCACAATCTGCATGGGATTGCTTTCTGTCAAAGGGGGCCCACGGTGGCAAAGAAGGGGCAAGGGCTTCCATTTGGAGTGTGTCAGAAGCAGATCGGACGTTTTTAGTGAGCAGAGGTGAACCACGGCGTGTGCATACAGTAGAGACCTAAAGCCTGGCAGCGACAACAATCACTCCTGCATTGGCATTCTGGGAGGAAAGTGCTTGTCAAGATCAAAATGCTAATCAGAGCTTGCTGGGCAAGTTAGTTCCCAGCTGCAGCCGCACAGCAGGTTGCTTGAAGCAGCTGCACAGCATGTTAGCACCTCGTCTTAACAAGATTGTCTGTGCAAGAGTGATCAGGAAATGGTCAGAAATAAAACCCAGGAAGTAGGTGTTCATAGACATCTGAATTACTACAATTAGTTCTAGAGAGCCCTGCATTCCCAGAAGGCACTTGGATCTCATGGTAAGAATTAGGAGCCAGACTCGATGGGGCTTGAATCTTAATAGTCGTTTTGCCTCTGTGGGTCTCAGTCACTTCTATGAAATGGGGATGTTAATATTTATAACAAACATTTTTAAGGATAAAATGAACTCATTCATGGATATTAGAGATTTATTGCTTTCTAACAAATTAATCCAAAATTTAGCAGCTTAAACAACTGCAAACATTTATTATTTCACCAAGTTTCTGAGGGTCAGAAATCTAGGAATTGCTCCAATGAGTGATTCTGACTCAGGATTGCTCCAAGGTTGGCATTAAATTGTGGGTGAGGGTTACAATAATCTGAAGATTTGACTGGGATTAGAGAATATGCTTCCGACCTTACTCACATGGCTATTGGCTGGACTTTCCTTGCTATTAGAATGGAAGCCCAGTTCTTTATCACTGGGTGCCTCCCTAGAGCAACTCACAACAGGCCCCTCACTTGTCCCAGGTGAATAATCCAAGAGAGGAAGAAGAGCCCAAAGAGTGGGAAGCAGCCTGCACAGTGTAGCCTGGACGGAAGCAATAGTCATCACATAACCCAACCTCAGATGTGACATAGCCTCACTTCTATATTCAGTCCATTAGGAGAGTCAATAATCTAGGTCCCAGTCATGGGGAGGGCAAGAATCCCCTGGAAGTGGGATCACTGTTCTATTGTAGAGGCTGCCTACCATGGCACACAGAGTACCTAATGAGTGAAACACAGTAAATAAATGCCAGTTAAAATCAGAAAGCACTTTTAAAATGGTTTTCTACAGTTTTCAGTATGTAAAATAAGTGCAATCATTTTTAGCCTTTTTTTGCATATATAAGTTTTCAATATGAAGTGGAAGATTTACAGTGGGTACCTAATGAATATTAGTTGTCTGCCATCTTCTCCCCCTTAAATTTCAATATTCCTTGATCTTGAAATATTTTTATAATACATCTGTTAGAATTTTCAGTCATCTCTCCAACAATCTGAATGAACCCACTTATTCTCAGCATCCAAAGGAAAAATTATTATTTTTCTTTTAAATTATACGAGAGAAATCCATTTTTTGTTAATGCATAGGTTTAAGGTTCAAAAGAACGAAAATTATCTTAATGGTGATTATTTTGGCCCTCATTTCTTGTTTTGATCTGTAAATAGTTCTAAATCCTCACCTCACTACATAGGTTCTTTTGATCCATGCAATATACTGATATTTATTTAGTTCCACAATCCTAAGGTTCAGATCTATATGAATCATTGTCCAATACGATTCCTTTGTGGGGGAGGTGTGGGTATGCTGAGGAGGACTCCAGGGGGTTGATGCTGAAGACCTTAATGTCATCTCCTTGCCAACACACTGGCTCCCCCCCACCCCACCCCCACCATGGTACTTCTTATTTCAAGGAACAACAGTACCATTTTCTGAGTTACTTCAACCAGGCCAGCGCGTTATCTAGAAATGCTCTCAGTTTTATTCTTGATGAACAATCACATCAAGCTCTGCTATGTTACTTCCTGCAGAGTACCTAAACCCATCACTTTTTCTGCCTGCCCCCAGTGTTTCTTCCCTTGGAAGGAAAGAATGTTAGTGGGCATTATATACAAATGTTCTCTTACAATTCCTTCTTTCTCTAACCCCTTTACTCTCTAACCCAACCCCCACAGAGCTGTCAATGAGACCATTTTGTTGAATAAAGTCTCTCTGCCTTAGTTCAAAGGACCTTTATAGCCCCCATGAAATCAACCCCCAGAATAGAGCAGATAAAACATTACAAAATCTGGTTCTCGACTGTCTCCACAGCTTTATATTCCACAACTCTAAGCTGAACACACACACACACACACACACACACATCTGATCTACTTGCTACAACAAAACTAAACTGCTTTTAGTTGCTGATTTCACCTCACTGCCTTTTATGCTTTAATTCGTTTGTATATGCAGTTTACTTTGCTGCCTCCCTAGTAAACTTGTATTCTTTCTTCAACACCCAATATGTGGAGCCCTGGCTGGTGCACCTCAGTTGGTCGAGCATCATTCCGCAAACCAAAAGGTCATAGGTTCGATTCCCAGCCAGGCCATATGCCTAGGTGGATATTCCTATTAGGCATCTTGGGCAGCCTTTCCAAAGCTGAGACAGTAAACAGCTCCTTCTTCTCTCTAACTCTACACCTTGTAGACATTATGTTACTGTTCTTCTAAGCCTAATCAGTGGTAACATATTGGCTTTACTACAAAAAAAAAATCATGGAATTAATAGTACATTTATCCCATTTTTACTACTTGAATATAATAGATGATTATACATGTTACCAATAATAAGTTGAACCATATGCAATTGTTGACTTTGAAAGTAAAAATATGGTCACTGAGTGGCAATTTCATATGATCTACCGTATTTGATCAAGCTTCTTTTCCTGTGTACTGGGGAGCGTGTGTTCTAATGGGTAGAAAGAGCATCATTTGGTAAAGAGAGAGGTGTTGTTAATACGTTATATGCCATCTTGTGGAAAAAAACTTTTTAAAAATAAAATTAAAAAGTGAATCATTAAGGTCAATAGATATGGGTTATTT
>VMDR010014349.1:0-23667 GCA_007922815.1 Macrotus californicus | reverse complement strand
GTATCATCCAAATGAATGCCAACATTCTGAAGGAAAATTATTTTTTTAAATATTTTATACCTTCTACTATTATGATCTTCACAGCCTTTTCCTTCTCAGATATTATGATATAAACCTTATTCTAGTTGAATTTAAATTTATCATAAATTCCAAGGTAAGTAAATTTAAGGAATTTGCTTTTGAAATAAAAAAGTAAATTGTGGTAAAAGTGATAGTAATTATCAATCACTTTAAATACTTTTTAAAGAATAAGATACTATTTTAAAGGGTAGAAAGCATCTTTAGAATGGATTCAGGATTCTCTGTGCCACATTTGTATTCTAAATGTTCTGTGTTGTGAGGAGGTAGTGATAGTACCACTAGATTTTCCATTACTTAAATAGGCTGCCGATATGAGATGACTTTAAGCTCTAGAACAGAATTAGAATCTTTATCCTTTTAGATAACAAATTATTCTTAGATTATTAAATGATAGCCCAAATAAAATGGTACTTCAGGGCCCTGTAATGGGTCCTTGATCACATATCAACGTTAGATGCAATGAGAGAGTATTGAGTGACCACACAGAACATTGTTAACTCTATTTTCATTCACACCAATAGCAGTGATGTACTTCCCTGCAAGGTAAACTAGTGTGTCCTGGACCGACTGTGCTCAGGAAGAGATTAAACCTAAGAGAATTAGGGAACTGAAAATTGAAAACAACTTAATCCTGCCTTCCAGAGTAGTGGGCCTCAAGAAGGCAGGAGGCCCATGAAGCAGAGGAAATGACAGGAATGTGCACAAGAGAATTCAAGGACAGAGAGATACACTCCGAATTCTTACTAGACACCACGTAGTCTACACTTAATAAACCCTCTTCCTCTGCTACTGTTGTCCCCCGTCAGCCACTATGACGTCTTGTTTGGTTTGTGCTTGCATCATTCAATGCCCTTAGGGAGTAATTGCTTCTCCTAGTTCCTTAGGGGATAAAAATAACATAATAGTGGTATTTGGTATTCAGTTTCTACTGCTCTCTTCATAATTATTCCAGGCTGTGTTTGGCCCTTGACCTGATTTCTTTCCTCAATCTGTCAGTCAGCACCAGGAAGAGAAGGGCTTCCTGCATTGGTGTCCATGTCCTTGGCCCTGCCTTATTGCCTGGGTCAGCTTGAGTGGGAGGGGCACTTCAATATGCCTTGACTCCAGTGCTGTCAGAATCTGCTTTCTTTCCTAGAGCAGGTCTTTGGGGAGCCTCACTTCCCCTGGAAACAAATGCTGAACAAACAGTTTGAGAGCAGATTTAAAGATTCAGAGGGAAGCAAAGGTCAGGCCTAAGCAAAACTGCAAAGGCAGGCATGCAGTCAGTCTCTAGTACTGCTCTGCTCCGTGCAGTGTCATTGTCCTGTGGATGACTGTTCTACGGCTCCTAGCTATCTTTCCTTCCCTGCCAATCCCCGCTCACTAATGAGAAATTCAGAGTTTGTGCATGGTCCTTTCCTAGCAAAGGGCCTTCCAGGCGGGTACCCTACCGGGCCTTATCTGTGCTTCCATGTTTTCATCCTCTTTCCTCCGTTGAAATCTGACTTTGCTTTGCTCATAATTTGAGTACTGACCTGGTGATCACAAAGGGCAGTGAATCTTCATCTTGGAAAATACAGTGGCATGCATTGATCTTAAGATCATTCTATACAAAATGGATCAGTGTATTAGTTTCCTATTGCTGCTATAACAAATTACTACAAAGTTAATGGTTTGAAACAATACAGATTTATTCTCAGAGTTCTGGAGGTCAGAAATTCCAAATCAAGGTGTTGGCAGGGCTGTGCTCCTTCTGTAGGCTTCAGGAGAGAATCTGTTTCCTTCCCTTTTTAGCTTCTAGAAGCTGCCTGCATTCCTTGGCTTGTGACCCCTTCCTTGTGTTATTCCAACCTTCTGCTTCTGTTCTCATATCTCCTATTGTCCACTCTGATCTATTATCTCCTCTTATAAGGAATTTAATGATTTTATAAGTCCCACCTGGATAATCTAAGATAGTATCCTTAAGTTAATCATATCCTTTTTGCTGTAGGTCATACTGGTTCCAGGGTTGGGATGAGGACATCTTTGGGTGGCCATTATTTACCCTGCTACAAGTAATATTCAGTGTTGATACTTCTTTAACTCAGTGATTTTCAAAACTGAGCTATATTATAGACTCCTTTTCAAAGGATTAAACTTTTATAGACTCCTCCTGTGTTGACTTAGTTTATTAAGTTTTTACATAAATATGCATAAACATTAGACTGCCTCAGTGCATCACGTTTGTAGCTCTTACACAAAGATAAAACTAAAACAAGTTTACAAATTAAATAAAAACAATCCATAAAGAGAATAAAATTCAAATTAAGTACACTAATTTAATGCAACAGATGATATGGTTTCACTGAAAATGGAATTGCTGCGAAAATTTGAGTAAGATGCTGACCATTGGGGTTCAGTTTCTTCTGAGTTTAACATGCTTGTTCTATCTGTTGTGCGATGACTCGATTCCTCTTCCTTCTCCCTTTCAAACTTTGTTCACAGAGGATTCTCTGACATAATTTGGCTTTTTACCTATTTGGATACTTGCTAATTTTGCCTCTATTCGTTTTCCTTTTGCCCAAGACAATAAAAGTATTACTACTGGGTTCCAATAAAAATACTGGTTCTGAATTTGCATAGCAGTACTTGACTAGATAATGGTCTCCCAGGAGATCCAGAATATGCTTTTTAAAAAAGAAGATTATTTTTGAATTGAAAAGCCAATTATAATTTCTTACAGAGAATTCATTTGATCGACTGTGCCTTAACTCTGACTTTGATGGAAATGTCAGGCAGTGTAGGAAGCATTTTTTCATTGAGAATATTCTTTCAGCTTAATCGTAAGTCACTTAGGTTTTAACTTTTTCATCTTTGTGAAATACACTAAAGCTCCTTGGAGGGGTACTTTACAAGTAGCCTGTGACTATATACTTGATGGAAAAAACAATAGTTTAGAAAGGAGAGAGCAAGAGGGAGATAAAGTGGGTGATGGGTGGGGCAATGAGTGACTGAGAGACTATAAATATGGGTGTGAGAAACCTGACTTAAATTGTGCTAAAGAATTTGGTTATTGGCTTATAGAATCACCCTGTGAAAAATAAAATTTAAATGTATTCAAAGTCTGGAGAAAGAATAGGCTCCAAGTCCTGGCTGTCGCTTCCCCTCACAAATCTATTGTTTCCTTGGTTTTCTCCTCCTTTAGTAAAGGTTGTAGGTAGATATGATTTCAGAAAATCCTCTTGTTGGCTGACCCCCATGCTGTTCTGAAAACACCAGCTACAACCTTGTCTGCTTACTTCTGTGAAAATTCTGTTCTGCAGTAGGGTCAGTGAAGGTGACTGGAAATTCTGGGCTAGCAAGATATGTACACCTCCATACTAGTCTTGCTGAAATTCACAGGCTTCTAATTTTTGTTTTGAAAAAAAGATAATTTTAACATTTCTACATTTTCATTAATCGGGTTTTCCTTTTCCTTTGATTAGGCTTAAAGGCTGAGGCTGTCAGTCACCCAGAAAGGATTTTATGTTCTCTTTGTGAAACAAAACAATTATTTCTGTAATGAAAGAAAGAAATCCTGAAAAAAAATCAGCAAGGTATACACATTTTTTTCCCTTTTCATTTGGATTTAGCAACCAATATATATTCTAAATTACTACCTATGTAAGATTTATCAAAAGTCATAATCTTTTCAAAATCCTATATGCTATGCAGAATTGCCTGAATTCACTTTCTATTGGTGAGTTTACCCATACTTGTTTCTCTCCCTTTTATATCCTCCACTTTAAGCTTCTTAATAGAATGCAGCTTTTGTTGTTAGAAGTTCTTTCTCATGATCATTACCATGTAATTATAACGGAAATGTCTTGCTTGTTTACAGTGGGTACACAATTAATATTTAGTGAATGAATGAACAATGAACAATGCTAAAAAGCCATTTTTAATGTTAATTTAATGATTGTTTTGATGCCACCATATGATTTTGTTCTAAGTAAATTCTACCAGAAACCAAGGCAGGGAGGGATGGAAGGAGATGGAATGGATAGGATGTGGTGGGGAGGAGCGGTGTGATTCTCTGATGTATATGTGGTGAGACTTATTAAAAGCATAAACAATAATAACATGACACACATTGTATGCACCACCAGAAATCATTACTTTGAATATTTCTTTTTCATATTTGCTCCAAGTTTTTGATTTTTAACCAAAAATAAATAGAAATAAAATTAAAGTTCCTTTCTGCTTCATTACCCTTTACCCATCATCCCCAAATAGCCACAATTGTGAATTAGATGTGTGGACGGAGAAGGGGCCACACACTAAACCTGACAAAGTCAGGGGAGGCCTGAGTGGCTGGTCCTGCTAACTCAGAGACCTAGGTACACACATGGGGTGTCTGAAACTAAAGCTTCCTAACTAAAGGTGAGTCGTGGTGTAGTCATGTCGTAGGCCAGTATAGTATCTTCTCTGACAAAGGTTGATCTTAACCTTAACTGAGCCTATCTACTGTCTTTTTATATCTACAATAATATACCTTGAAAATGCCAGAGTCATCCCCTTTTTCCAGATCCCTCAGGGCACCGTCTCCTACCAGATCACGAGATCACAGAACTCCTCATTGTTATCTTTTCCTCCCACATATCATCTCTTGTGTTGCAAATGTTAATTGTTAACTATCTTGTGCCCACCAGCATAAAAGGAGTTTGAGTCTCTCCATTTTACTTGTGATCTAATTGCAGAGATTTCCCCACTTGCCTTTCTCCCACCTTACTAATCTACCGCCAATGGATTTCATGTAACCCCCTGACGTCTTTGCCTTTGATTCTGATGTATAAAATAAGATACAAAATTACCGTTCTCTGGAGCATTTTCTCAATCTGTTGAGATTTTGCCTTCTGACAGTTGTGGTCATTTTGGCTCAAATAAACTTGTAAAAATTCTCTACCAGGTTTGGATGTTTCTTACGTCAACGGATGTGTAATCCTTCCAGTTTATTTTTTATGTCTGCCTCTTGCTCTCTCTCTCTCTCTCTCATACATACACATGTAAACACACAAAGATGCTGTTTTCTAGTATATATTTTTAATTTACATAAATGTTAGCATAGATTTGATTCCCAGAAGGGCTATGCTTCCTCCTCCTCTTTCTCCTCTTTTTCTGTTTTTAGTTCTGAGCTAGTTTTACTTTTTGTATATCTTATCTCCTATAAGTCAGGAAATCATTATTTCTCAGGACCTAGTATTAACTTCAAATATTTATTTTTTTCTACTCATAATGAAGAATCATTGAGAAGACTTAGAAAATATCAGCAATGTATGAACTGTGGGGTGAGGGTGAGGGGGAGTAAATTTTCTCCAAGTCCTGCTACTAAAACTGTCACTGTTAATCACTTGTTCAAGCCCACATCTTGTACCATCCCATTTTTACCTAGAAAAACTCCTCCAGATTTGTCTACACTCACCACCTGCAGTCTTCCCCTCTAATCCTCTCTTTAGTCCTCTTCAGTCAGGGTTCCTTCTCTACCACATCACCTAGGCTCTCACATCCAATGATCAGTTTTCTTCCTACCTGCCTTATCAGGAGCATGTGACTCCCCAAACCTTGGTGTCCTCCTTGACCAGTCTCTCTCCCACTCTACATCCTTCAGCAAACCATGTTAACTCCACCTGCAAAATAAGCCCAGCATATGACCTTGTCAGCCCCTGTACCAGGCATGATCATCACTGACCAAGGTTATTGCAGTAACCTCCTAACTGCTCTCCTGCTTTTACCCATTTCCAGCACATTCTCAACACAGCAGCCAGGGTGACTCTTTTCATCTTAAAACAGATCACAGCACACATCTGTTTAAAACCCTCCTATGGCTGCCCATCCCACTTCAGGAAAACCCTAAATGATTATATTTGGCATATACATGCCACATGGCCTGGCATGGTCCAGCCACTTGTAACCTCACTGGGACCTCAGCTGTCAGTTCCTCTTGCTTACTTTGTTTCTTCCACTCTTTGCTGTCCCTTGAATGTACCAAGTACTTGTCCATCGAAGCCTTTGACTCTCTGGTCTCTTGAATATGAGGTGTATACATCTCTTTCCTATGTTCTATCTCTTCCATTCTAGAATAACACCGCAACCAGAGCAGGCAAGCTGGCAGGCCTAGAGTTCTGCCGGCACCTAGAAGCTTGTGATAGAATCTCTGGACCTTTGGTCTCTCATTTTATAAAATTCACAAAGCCACCCAAATGTTGTTAGTTACTGTCTGTAGTTAGTAGTTCCATGTTGTGCTTTTGAGTAAGACAGGAAATAAGCCTCTTGTTTCTTATTTCAAACCAGCATCCAGTGTTGTTGAGTATTTTATTTCAATACTTCTCTTAATAGGACATGTGTGGTAGCTTGACTCTGTGCTTTTTCCCCCCTTAGGAGATTTTGGCTGATCATTCAGAAAGATAGTTTATTTTGTTTTGCTAATTTTATGCAAATCCCTAACTATCACTTAATCTTCAGCACCTCTCAAGTCAATTGATCAGAGGTGATTTAGATAAAGCATGTTTTCTCTTCCTACCTAGTGATCAATAAGTGACTGTTTAGGAATAATTAAGTGTCCTCACTTTCTAGCATGCACTAAATCTGGGCTGCCTCAGTTATTGGCACACAAATTTGGGAAATGTTCTTCATGGGGGGTGGGGATGGTCTCCTTAAAGTGTGAGCCTGAGGATAAATGAATGATTCATTCACTTCAGGGAATGTCCTTTTCATCTTGCAGAGAAAGATCCTTTGTATTTTTCTTATAACTAAAAGTTTAAGGAGATCCAGATTATTTTTATTTATTAGTCCATATTGCCTAGTCTTATTCAAAGTCTCAAGATACAAAAATTCTTATAGGAATTAAATCAATTGTATTTATCTGTAAAACATACTCTATGTAACTAACATATATGATAGATGTAATGGTAATATTCTTTTTTTAGTGTCTCCATAGCTTATGAATGTCTTCTTCACACACTGTCATTTGACACTTGCAGCCCGAGTATTTTATTGGAGAGGAAACTATTAGAAAGGTCAGTGTTATGTCTATTGTCACACAGTTAGCAGTGAAGTCAGAATTCAAATCCCAAAGCACTGATCCAATTCTAATGACAAAACCTATGTGCTTGGCACTATTTGGTGTTCTTTGCCTCCTGCATATTAAAATCATCTGAGGAGCTTATGAAAAAATACAGTTTCCTGGGTATAATACAGGAGCCCCTGTATTATTGGGGGACTTCTTAAGTGTTGATGATATTCCAGAAAAAAAAAACACCGGGTGGACCAGCCCATGTGGACTTGCTGTTTATTACTCATATTATAGGGGAGTGCACCTACTGCAGTGAGTCAGTGAAAGAGAGAGAGGGAGAGAGAAGAGAGAGAGAGAGAGTCATTTGGTCTGCTGCAGGCCCAGGAATCATTATTTTCTAAAAGCTCCCCAGGTGACTTTAATGTACATTCAGAGGGCTCTCTGCTGCAGTCTCCCTCCCTAGGCAGAGATGAAGCAATTGGCAATTAGCCACTAATCAAGAAAAGAAGCAATTAAGCTAAAAAAATAGAAAAGAATGATGAGGTTATTTTGCTGTCCCTTCATTTGGTAAAGAAAATCATGGGAGTTTAGAAGTCATTGCAGAGAGAGTAAGCTTCTTATTAAGAATTATGACCCTGGCCCTGGCTGGTGTAGCTCAGTGGATTGAGCAGGGGCCTGTGTACCAAAGGGTCACAGGTTCGTTTCCCAGTCAGGGCACGTGCCTGGGTTGCAGGCCAAGCCCCTTGTGGGGGGCATGTGAAAGGCAACCACACATTGATGTTCTCCCTCTCTTTCCCTTCCCCTCTTCTCTAAAAATAAATAAAATCTTAAAAAAAAAGAATTATGATGCTGGCTGGTGTGGCTCAGTGGATTGAGAGCTGGCCTGTGAACCAAAAGGGTCTTGATTAGGGCACATGCCTGGGTTGTGGGCCAGGTCCCCAGTTGGGGGTGTGTGAGAGGCAACTGATGGATGTATCTCTCACACAATGATGTTTCTCTCCCTCTCTTTCTCTCTCCCTTCCCCTCTTTCAAAATAAATAAATGAAACCTTAAAAAAAAAGAATTATGGAATGCCAGACTGCTCATTGCTATGGTATGACCCATTCAGGGAAGGATACTGCCCCCTTTCTAACCAGAGATGACCCCTTTAACAGCACCTGTGGATCTATTACCTAATAATTACCTTATCCTGACCTTTTGATGATGCAAAAGAATGTTAATTAAGGTTGGCTTTTTTTTTGACTCATTGAAAGAATTGACCCCAGTCAGTGGAGTATAAGAATTTGGCTATTGAATTTGCTTTGTATGTCTAGTGTGGAATGGGCTTGCACACATCCAGGTCTCCACCTTTTGGCCCTTTTTCACACTCTGATCTCAGAAAACTGATGGAATACTGTTGTATGCACATCAGCATTGATGAATCCTGAGAGGGCTTCTCTGGACTTCAGCTGTGCCTAGTCAGGGGATCTGCTTCACGTGTATTTTTAACCAGCAAACACTCAATTTATTATGCTTTGCTTCTGCTGCACCAAGGGCCTCCTGAGAATTCTAGTCCTATGTTGTTTGTCTCTCTCTCTTCATGTGCACTGTTCTTGGGTAACTGCCTATATTTTAAAATATTGGCTTTGAGGAGACCAGACGCACCCGGGGAAAACTTAGCCCCACCTGTCTTGGAGTCACAGGACTGTCACTCATGAGAGGGTGGTCTGAGCCAAAATACTCAATCTCATTGTAAGCCTCAGCTTCCTCATTGGTTTGAGGATTAAATAAAATAATGCATAAGTACCTGGCATACCATGGGTACTCAATCTGTGTTAGTTTGTTTTGCTAGATTTGATATTCTATTTTCCAAAAACTATCCATTGCATAGCTAACCCTGCCTGTGTTATCTTCTCCCCTCAATAAATAGGTCTGGCTTCTCAACAATGCATTTTACTTGGCTGTGTATATTCAGTCGAAAAGCCATCCAGAATGTGTACAGCACTTGAAGTTGCAAATTACTTGGGAAGAGAAGTAGTATGTATTAATACAAATGCCCTCAGCCCTCCAAAGAAACAAAGACAAAAGACACGCACATGGGTACACGCTCACACAGGGCTCAGCGAACTGTGTCACAGGGGCTTTTCTCACAGAACTGCGGGAGGTCCTGTTCATATTCTAACTTTACAGATTTGGATTTGAGGCTGAGAGTTGTGTTGTTCATGGACACACGGCCAATAGTTGGTAAAGCTGGAATTCTACTCCTATCTGTCTGAGTCCAAAGATTGTTACCTCTTTGGTATGCAGCTTCTGGCTTTTAGATTGGACACCTATTGAAAATTTGGAGAAAGGTAAAAGATTCTGGAACTACAGTGTCCAAGTCATTACCTGCTTTTCACAAGTTCCAGCCTTCACATTTGGGTGGGGTGGGGTATGAGATGTTTTGGGGAGCTGATGATTTTGGTGGCATATTTGTGTGTCTGCAGTTGTGTTGGTGTGTCTATAGAATGAATGTGGCTATAATAGTCAACTCACAAAACTCCTCACAGTATCCAAATGGCAGAACCCCATATGTTCAGAAACTCCAGAGAGATTTTAAATAAGAAACCTCTCACAGGAGTCAAACATCAATGAAACATCTGTGTGCCTAATCAAGGAGGTATCTAAGGCCATACTTAGTCAACAGAAGATTCCCTGTAGATAGACATTCACTAAAAGAAGTTCTGTATGATTTATTTGCTATAACTTAATTTCCATCTGTCTCATAATATGAATTGTGTACACATTGCACTCCAGGCATCCAGCTAGGGTGGAAGCCCAGCAAGGAGCAGAAACCTTCCTGTCCCCTGGGCTGTTGGTGACATGCTGTGCTAAGAGCCAGGCATGGCCAAGGTGGTCTACAAGGAAATGCCTTGGATCACCTCACTGACATCTCAGACTTTTGGGAGTTGGCTGAATCATGGGCCTTTGAACAGAGCTCCATAGCAATAATGGGGGGCAGGTGGGTTTTGAGCATTCTGTTTTTTTTTTCCCAGAGATTCCTTTGACTCATATTTGCAGACATCAGGTGATAATTTTGCCAGTTCAGGCAAGATGCTGTTCATAGTTGCTTCTATTTCGTATGTAAATGGAGAATGGGCTGAACACATGCTTTCTTCCTGTAGTATGTCAAAGCAAATCAGGTGAAAGTGAAACCCTTTGTCATTCTGTAAACAGAGTAGAGGAACTGCTTAAGGCCAAGTAAAAACCAATGTGATCCTATAAAACCAAACCAATTGAGTAAAAACCAGAGAACTTACAGAGTCTTTTGAAAATTGAGTTATTTTGGACTGAATACTGTCTTCTTTTTACTTCTCTAGGTCACAGAAACCTCATGTATTTTGTTTCTAAAGTTTCCTTGTTTAGGTTACTGTAACATCATCCATAGATTTTAAGAAACTATTTCTGTAGGAAGGTTTCCTCCATTTGCATTTCTTTTTGTTAGGCAAACCCAACCAGCTGTCTCCATAACACCTTTGCTCTTAAATCCATATGCTGAGCAGACAGGGTTTAATAAATATTACTTACATCTGAATCTGAATGTCAAAGCCTGATACTGGAAGCGGAGAGGAAGAGGACAACTCTTTGGTGTTGAAATAGGTGCTAGGAGAGACTTCCTGTCTTCTGCGACGAATCTCTTGGCAGACCTCTGAGAGCCCACTCTGCGAGAGCCAGGTGCAGTGCTGGTGCTGAGGAAAGGGGTAAATAAAAGAGCCCCAGCCTCCACAGTGCTTATGGCCTAGTTGGGGAGAGGGACATTCAAATAAATAAGTCACAATCCAAATGCTGAGTGCAGTAACTGAACCATGTACAAGGTAGAGAGATAGCGTAGAGCAAAGTAAGGATCATGGTGGGTTAAATTTGGCCTGTTACCTATTTTTATAAATGAAGTTTATTGAAACATCGATACTTATTTTTTCATGTGTTGTCTATGCTCACTGTGGCCCTAAAATGGCAGAGTTGAGTACATTCAGTTCTGCTTTAATACGGTGCATGTCTCTAAATATCATGTTATGCAAGACTGCAATAAAATCCACAGGACTCACAGGAAATATGGCATTGGGGACAACACTCAAAAAACTGGCCAGTGACACAAAAAATGGATAGAATCCTGATACAGATGGCAACCCAATTTCACATAGGTAAAATGGTTAAACAACGTAAATGCTGCAATAGATATGACAGTTTACCTTGAAAAAGACCTGGCATTGGCCAGAAGAACTTTAGCTTATAAGCTATTGTGAAGTGGGGGAAGAAATCTTAGCTAAAATCTGATGGAGAGCTGTGGCCCTAGATGTGAAGGGTGTGGGTCATCACACCTGTGGGTACTTAAGGGAGATAGATGGTGGGTGTTTGAGGAGTGTGTTTTGTGTATTCCTCTGTGTTTTGTTTTGACTGGATGGAGTTTTCTGCCTAGACCTAGTGTTTCTCATAGAGGAAATTGCATATAAACAAAAGTGAAATTTGTGTTATGCTAATATTATTCCTTAATATGTTAATCACATTGGAAAAATTCATATTTTTGAAACAAGTGTTACAGCAAAACTGATTGTTGTAGCAATAGACACAATATGGCCCACAAATATTAAAATATATACTATCTAGCCATCTGAAATAATGTTAGCTGACCCCAGCACAGAGGAAAGAGGTTTACCTCTGAGGGATCAGGAAGGCTCCCAGACGGGTGTCATGTCTGAACTGTGTGTAGGAGAAAGAAGAGGGGGAGTTTGATCAGGTGACACAGGGAAACAGAAACATTTTGACGTTTTGATTATTATATTATTATTCCCTCTCTCATCTTATATCTAAATTCCCTCATCCCCACCTCCTTCTAAAGAGCACAGCTCCTCTGAGATTAACACAGACCGAACGAACCAAGATGCAGTATGCGGTTGGTCCTTTGGTTCAGAAAATGCTCCTCTGATTTAGGAGCACTTAAAGTCACATTTGCCCCCAAGTACTTCCCCCAGCAGCCTGCATCTGGGAAATGATTGGGCCCTGAGCAATTCCTTGTGGAAGAATCAGGAGGGTCACAGAGTGGCCCATCAGTGTCATTATCATGATGTTACAAAGTCTTCCCTTTGACCACTGACTGTGTGAGGTCCAGCTCCTTTCCTGGGGCCTGGCCTCATCAGACCTTTATAGCTCCATCTCCTAGAACCACACTGACTGCTGTCTATTTCCCTCTTAGAGTTACAAGTCTGAGAGGAGATATATAAATAATTTCAAAGAGATGGGCGGGCTCCCAGATTAGCTAGATGATTATGACATAATTAAAATGATTGACTTAGGGAAAAAAAAACAACAGGCCAATCAGAAAGAGGTGGGTCAGTGGCTATGAAGAAAAGAAAAAGGAGAGAAGGCATTTTGGTTCTCTGTAGTTACCAGGCACCTTAGCGTCATATCAGAAATCAGTCACATTAGATGACTCTCCTTGGTCTGGTTTCATGTTCAATCATCAGCTTTTTTAAAAATATTATTTGATTTTGGTGAAAATATATAAGGCCATACTGATGTGATTACTCAAGTCCAAGTTACTGCTCATAGGACACAATACATTGACCACCTACTGTTAGGCTGAGTGTGGTTAATGTGAGTCTATCCTGAGGGTCAGCTCTATTCTCCAGCTTTTGAATAAAGCGTCTTTCTGGGTCTGCAAAGTGGAGGACTGGACTGGGCCCCACTAAATAAATCAATCATGTTCATTTTCTATAAGCCTCTCCATTGCTTATAATGTTCTTCCCATCATGTCTGCATTTTCAGTCAAGACTGATGAATGTGACTTTTATGATTGCCTCTTTCCCTCTCCAAGCCACGCTATCCTGTCTGACCTCTGAAGCTTCAGAGCACATTATCTATACAAACCAGTGTTGGAAGCTTATAACATTTTATCTTACATTATAGTTACTTGCCCGTGGCCCTTCTTCTCGCCTAAGAGAGGAAAGACTCTTTATTTTGTGTGTGCGTGCCCCATTGTGCCCACCACAGTGAAGTGCTTCATGAACTAAAAGTACCTGAGAGCAATGATAAGCATAGCAGATAGCAGTTATGATATATGTGTGTATGTGTGGTGAGAGTTTGCATCTGGAGCAAAGAGGTTTTGCTGAGGGAGGACATACCCAGTCATATCATCATCTTCCCATATCATCATCATCTCCCTAAGAAGTGGGAAGAGGAAAAGCTGAATAGTCAAGTATAGAATGAGAACCTGGATCCCTAGAGTAAGAGCTACTACTATAGACACTCTTCTGAGCACTTTGGACCAACCATCTTTCTTGTCCTCTATTTTAAAAATTAAGTTTATTTGGGTTACACTGGTTCATAAAATTATATAGGTTTCAAGTGTACAGTTCTATAATACATTGTCTGTATATTGCATTGTGTGTTCACCACCCAAAGTCAAATCTCCTCTGTCACCATGTATCTGGTTCACTTTATCCTTTACTCCCCTCAGCCAACACATTCCCTCTGGCAGTCACCATACTATCATCTGTGCCTATGAGTTTCTGTTTGTTTGTTTGTTTTTTTGTTCATTTGTTGCTTTCAGTTTATATCCCAATATGAATGAAATCATATGGCTCTTGACTTTCTGTCTGGCTTATGAATATTTCACTTAGCATGATATTCTCAAAATCCATCCATTTTGTCCCAAGTGGCAGTATTTCATCTTTTCTTATGGCTAAGTAGTATTCCATTGTATATATGTCCTATATCTTTATCCAATCATCTTTCGAAGCACATTTTGGTTGTTTCCACGTCTTGTGCTGCAATGAAAATAGGGATGCATATATCTTATTGTTTGTCACCATATACAAAAATTAACTCAAAATGGATAAAAAACACTTAAATATGAGATTTGAAACAATAATTACATAGAAGAGAACATAGGTACTCAATTTGTAGACCTAGATCTTAGAGAGGATTTTATACAGTGGAATCTCAGTTCTCAAACTTTATTTGTTCCAAAAACTCTTTGAGAGGCAATTTGTTTGAAAACCAAAGCTCCTTTGTTTGTTGCCTGAGAGACATTGTGGGGGTGCTCTGCCCACAGAGACGTGCCCTCCTACCCACCCGCTGTCTGCCACAGATGAGAATAAGTCTACCAAGACATGATCTACTTGCGGAGGAAAGGTAGCTGATCTCTCAAAGGAGAAGGGCCTGGGGCCTTTTCCTCAGTGGGCTTTTATTGAGTTCAATTTGCACAGGAATACAGGTAAAGCTCATCAATCATTGTCAGGCAGTAATGATCAAACAATAGATAACATTCAAAGAGCTATGAGGGCTCATTCTGAGTCAGGGTCAGTTAGCTAAAGGGCTATAAAATTTTGGGAAACAAACTCATTTCATGCTTGGACTCTTTTCATAAAATTGAGGGTATTAACAAAGCAGGTTTCACAGGATTTTATGCATTCTTTCTTAGGCCTGATCTGCCTTGGGGAACCTGTCCTTTCCAGAACAAGGCCACACCGCCTCTGGCATTGTTTCATGCTTATGTCTGGCAGGGGAAGTAAGGCAGCCAAGAGATTAGGAGACTTCTTGCAGACAGAATGAGGACTCAGGCTATGTCAAAGCTGAGGGGCAAGGGTCCATCATCCCCTTTTTCTATAGCCCCCCCAAGTCCTTCCCTGAGGGCCCCCTTGTGACCATGCCTGTCTTAGGTTGTCCCTCCCTTGAGGAATCTTACCCATCATTGGCTAACCAGTCATCTGCCCAGGGCCAAGCAGGGTAAAGTAAAAGGGGGCGGAGGCAGCGCCCCAGCCAGGAAGATAAGCTTTGTCTCCTTAGTGACTTATGGTCCCAACGTCTCTTTACTCAGCCTTAGCCAGGGGGGGTTACAGCTTCTGAAACCAGGCAGGGTGGTTCCCAACAAGATATATGACTGATCATACAGGTATCCACATGAAAGAATGGTCATTTTGAGAACTGAGACCTAAAATTTTCTTGCAAAGCCAAGACATTTTTTCCATTAACAGTTTGGTTGAGAAACAAATTATTCAAAAACCAAGACATTCCAAAACTGAGGAATTCCTTTGACCTCAAAGGAAAAGGAAGTAGAAGCAAAATTAAATGAATAAGACTATATCAAACTAAAAAAGCTGCACAGCAAAAGAAACCATCAACAAAACAAAATGGCAATCAATCAAATGGGAGAAGATATTTGCAAACACCTCCAGTAAGGGGTTATTCAAAATACATAAAGAACTCATACAACTCAATACCAAACAAATAAACAAACAATCCAATAAAAAAAAAATGGGCAGGGGACCTGAACAGACTCTTCTCCCAAGAAGACATACAAATGGCCAACAGATGTATGAAAAGATACTCAACTTCACTAGCTATTAGGGAAATGCAGATCAAAACTACAATAAGATACCACTTCACACCTGTTAGAAGACAAGTTTGAGAGGATGTGGAGTAAAAGGAACTTCCATTCACTGCTGATGGGAATGTAAACTGGTACAGCCATAAAAGAAAGTAGTATGGAGGTTCCTCAAAAAATTAAGGATAGATGCCCTGGTCAGGTAGCTCAGCTGGTTGGAGCATCATCTTGTACACCAAAAAGTTGTGAGTTTGATTCCCAAGTCAGGACACATACCAAGGTTGTAGGTTCAATCCCTGGTCTCCCCTGTCGGGATGCATACAGGAGACTACCAGTTGATGTTTCTCTCTCATATCAATGTTTTACTCTCTCTCTCCTCCCTCCCTTCCTTGCTCTCCAAAATCAATAAACATATCCTCAGGTGATGATAAAAAAATTAAGAATAGAGTTACCATACAACCCCAAACCCTTCTCCTGGGAATCTACATGAACAATTTGAAAAACATTTACTTGCAACTCTTTCCTTCTTAATGATTCTGTGATACAGGTGAGGTTACTTTTGCATTTTTACAGCTGAAGCTGACTCAGAGAGATTAAGGAATTTGCTCAATGTCAAACGACTAGTAGATAGGTTGGCTCTATGCTTTTTCCGCTTGATCATCACAAGAAAGTTTCCTGCCAACCTTTGCCTTAGGCCTGCTCCGTATAAAAGGTGGGTGGTTTAACCAATATCAGTCAATGAGTCAGCAGCAGAAGGAAAAAAGGAAGAAGACTCTGGGGTTCAGACTCCCTGCCCAGTGCATTGCCGATGGACTGCTTGTGGAGATGTATCCTACAGCATGACCTTTGACTCCGAGCTGTACCTGTATGCTGCTCTTCTCCAGCACTTACTTCTGTGTAAGAAACCACCTTTGTGCAGCCTCTGGGGCTGGCTGGGGCTGCCTTTGGAAATAGATCCTGGACAGTGATGCCTATGAGTGGGTTAACTTGCAGAGTAGCGAGCGCCTTGTCCCTGGAAATACCCATTCAGGTGACTGAGCCCAGGTGACAGGAATGTTTGGCAGGAGGATCTTGTGGGTAGGGGAAGGTAACTTATATGATATCTCTTCAAATGATTTAAAAAACCTAAGAGCCTTTGATTGGTTCTTGTGTGTTTTTTTTTCTTTACGAAACTATCAGAAAAGCAGTGCTGTTAGGTGTCCTGCAGTGGAAAGAGAAGTGTACAACTATCTGCAGGCAAACTTGTTCTGTTCAGTTGCTGCTGGCTCCCTGGGCTATTGAGGGGGAGGGGGCCACCGGTCAGCCAGCCTTTCTCTTTCAAAAGTCTTCTTATTAACAACTGGGGATAAACTGCTTTTCTATCTGACAATACATCTTTGGGGGAGGAAATCAGATTATAGGTGTGACTGTTTTGAAAAGATTGTTTAAAAGGCAACATGGCACATTTTGCCTCTTTTTAGAGAGGGCAATTTTAGAGCCATGCCTACACCATGGTTTGAGGGTCCTTCAATATCAAAATGGTGTAGAGGTTCCAGCTGGCCTACCTATCACATTAGTTAGAAAACCTTTTTTTCAAAAATGGCTATGGGAGGTCGAATAATGACCGCCCCCAAAGCTGTCTGCGTCTTAATTCCTGACACCTATGATGGCCATGGAGATTTTACAGATATGATTAAGTTCATAACCTTGAGATGGGGAGATGATTTTGGCTTGGGTGGGTCCAGTGTAAATCACCAGGCTTCTCATAGGAGGGAGGCAGGAAGGTCCAAGGCAGAAGCAGGAAATGGGGATAAAGGAAGCAGAGGCTGGAGTGATGTGCTCTGAAGATGGAGGAAAAGGGCTGCGGGCCAAGGAATCCAGGTGTCGGCTGGAAGCTGGAAAAGACAAGGAGGCAGATCCTCTCCTGAAGCCTCCAGAAAGATCACAATCTTGCCAACACTTTGATTTAGGTTTCTGACCTCCAGATCTCTAAGAGAGTAAGTTCGGTTTCTTTTAAACCACTAGCTTTGTGGTAATTTGTTATAGCAGCATAGGAGACTAATGTAACTCCTCCCTCCCCTCCCTCTCTCCCTGCCTCCTCTCCTTCCTGTCCCCTTCTCTCTCTCTCTCTCTCTTTTCCCCACCTCCTTCCCTTCTCTTCTTTCTCTCTCGCTCTGGCCATTCTTCCCCCCTCTCTCTCCCTAGCCCCTCCCTCCCATCCTTTTCTCCATCCCCACACTTTCTCCCCTTCTACCCTTTCTTTTTGGGAGTAAACAAACCAAGTAGTAGTTAGAAAAAGACCTGATGATTTAATAGTGATAGGTTTTTGGTTTATGGGATTTTTAAGTTTTCTTCTGATTATTATGAGCTCTAGTGGAGAGATTAATTCAGTCACAGTGATTTGTTTCCTTGTCTTGACTTCATAAAAATCACAGGGATACAATAATAGAGTTATACATCCCCTGGGCCTGAAAATGCCCAGTAATTACAAGTGATTCACGAGAATAGCTTAACTTGTAAGGGATTGTATTGTGCTCTTCAGTAAGCAGTCATTTATTAAGTTTAAAAAATGCCTTTAGAAAGGATATAATGGGCTCATCAATTAAAAGTATGTTTGGAAAAAACTCTGGGGCTGTCAGTAGTAATTCTTCTTCCCCCAAACTCTCCTTTTCAAAGCTGCCAACTTGTGTGTGGCTCCGGAACGCGTGCCCTCCTTTCCTAATGTTTGCTGATGCTGGCATTTCTACCTGGGGAGAACTGTGCAGGCCTCGCTCGGTGCCAAGTGTGGTTCAGATGGCCAGGCCTCATGGGGCCAAGGGACTGTGCTTCTCCTGCACAGGGTGGCCATTCATCATCTGATTAGAGTGAGGTTACCAAACTGACGTGTCCTGGCTAAAGCGACTGATGCCTGGTGGAGATGCGCTGTGTCTCCTCAGGCAGTTGGGTTGCTGTCCACGTTACTAATGCTCAGCCCTGCCACTAACAGATGGCTGAGAGTAACCTTTCAGGGGAACTCAGTACTTCTGTGGCAACTGGCTTTTCAACACAACTTGTAAAAGTTCTTTTCCTCTGGGGTGGCCTAGAATAGGCCTTTGCCTTCCTAACTTGAGTAGGAGAGGTTGCTTTCCCCTCTTCTTTTTTGCAGAACAAAGAATGAAAGCATATGCCCAAAGCTTCCTTTCTTGGAACATGCCAGGCCTTTCCTTTCCCCAGACTTTGTTTATATAGCTGAAGTTCTTGCTTCTTACATCCCAGACCAGATGAGGCCTGTACCATGGACTGCTCCATTGGATGCTCTGTGCCTCTCACCGCCTTTTGTTCCTACCTTCCTCTTTCCTTTCCCTGCTTCCTTTCTGGGAAGCAGTCTGCCTCTTCCCACAGAGTCTTTCTATCAGCATTCTGTGTCCTGTGGTTTCATGAACGACCTTAATCCCTGTCTGCTGCCTGGATAGTCCACATGGCCTCTTTCTAGTCTTTTTATTGCTCACTCACTCAGACTCCTTTCTCTCCCCTTTAAAATTAAGAGATCCGTCTCTTCCATCTTGAACCACGTCTTCACGTACTGAGCAGCTGGTAATTACTGGTTGATTTCTGTCTTCTCCATTCATACCTGAATGTTTTCATTTCCTTACCTCTATGTTCTCTAACACCTATCTCCTTTATTCCATTGAAAACTATAATGAGCCTATCTCTCTCTGTATAGAAGAATTCTCTGCTGTTTCCTGAGCTAGTCTTCTTGGTTCACATTATATTAAACTGTTGATTATCCCTACAACACACCCAATTTAAAACTCAGTTTTTAACCTACTTTCTAGGCTCTCTGTCTTCAAAATCCTCCATATTCTCTCATATTTGTTGCTCTTTTCTTCCAAATGGTTATAATTTATCTTGTATTGTCAGCGACTACTACGATTGATTTTATGTTAGCTACACCATTCTACCTCTCACTAGGTACCAATGCATACACTCCATGTTGCTCATTCTGGTTCCTGTAGGCATGATGTTTATTCTTATCTCTCTGACTTTGCTTATATATGTATTCATTCAGAAATATTCACTGAGCACTGACTAAGTGTGCTGGACACTGTATTAGTGGGGGATACAAGAGCAAGTAAAGCAGATGGATTACTGCCTTCACGCGGTTTGGAGTCTGGCATGGAAAACCAATGTTAAACAAATAGCCACACAAATAAGAGTCAAATTTGCAAATGTGTTATGGGGTTTGGATGAGAGGAACATGGCGTCCTGAGAGAATAACATGGACAGGGCAGGGAAGGTGGAGCAAAGAATCTAGCTAATAGGGAGGTCAGAGGAAGGGAAACAAGTTGAAATCTGAAATTTTGTTAGATGTTAACAAGGTTCAGGAGGTGAGTGAAGAGTTTCATGAGTAGCAGAAACAGCATATGTCAAGGCCCTGTGGTACAAGAGATTAAATGACTTGATGTAAGAAAAGGCTAGAGGTTAGACCTGAACATGCAGGGTTTGCAGACCATAATGAGAGTTTTTAAAGGGGGTAGAGGAGGGGGACATGGTCAGACTTGTCTTTTGAAAAGGTCCTGTTTATTTACTCTGCTTTCACAGAACCAATTCCCTTTCACTGAGCACACATTTTTGAGAACTGCCGAGGAAGAGGATTGGCTGGACCAGTTACGAACTCTAAGTCTATGGAGAGTTTTCAGTGAAGATGCATAAGGCCCCAGGGAACTGGTCTAACAGATGTTGTCAGCAAGGCAGGAGTGGGGAGAAGAGCTTCAGTTTAGCCAGATTCCCCTGGGGACCTCTCTTAGACTGGGCTTTTCTGGCTGAGTTACAACACCCTGATCTGATATTCAAGACCAACAGCTGGGACTGAGAGGAGTGTGTGGTGGTAGCTGTGTGCAGGTTGCTGTGGGTAATTGGAGGTAAAGAAAGGAAAAGTGTCTCACCTAACTGCATTCTCAACTGCAGCCATTGTTTAATTCCTTTTTAGAAGTACTCGGTGCATTCAAGAAGAAAAGTCTTTTCTGGAGTGGGGGAGCAATGGGGGGCAGACAGGGGTGGATGCATATAGACTCACATCTTCTTACTCAGGATGTTATGTTTGAGAGTGCAAATTTGAGTGGCTTGCTCAATTATTTTTCACTGTGTGCATTCTAACAGTAATAAACTTGGAAAACTGAAACACATGAGTCTACAGTAATTGTTTTTTAGATAGTGTAATAATTCACAATAATTGCTTGCAAAGCATTTTCCCCCTCCTTGTCTACAGGGGTAAATACATTAAAACTGCGTTCTTCTATACTATTTTACAATCTATTAGCATAATAACCCATTGTAAAATAAGCCCTGCTGCGGTGGAAAAGTGTGTGCTATTGGTCCATTAGACACCTTTGTCTTATATACAAGCCACTAATGGCACTATTTATGGGCATTATCTTAGCTTGGTATATGCTTGTTACCAGCTAATAGATCCAGAGCGTGAGATGCTATTTGATAAAAGTTATCCAGCACTAACAATCCACCACGACTCTAGCCTCTTGCCTGAAAATTGCTTTTAGCCCCATGTGAATGGAGAAGTCATCTTGATAAATTTAGCTGCAAGCCAAGTTATAACCAATGTGCACAGAGTGTAATCAAATTAGATCTAAAGCCTTTAATTTCATCATTAGCATGTATTATTTCTTCCTCAAACCTTGTAATTAAATAGCATATTAGGAATAGATAATTTTTTCCCTTTCACACATTTATTAGGTATCTGGGGTTAAATTTGGAGCTCTGTTATGATACACATCTGCTTATTCTTAAATTAGAATGGCTTTAATGATACCTGAAGAATTAGAAAAGTAATTGGTTAACTAAACTAAGGGAATTCATGGCAAAAAGATATCATTATGTTTACCCAAGCACTATTATAATCCGAGAGTTGTATAATTAGAGAAATTATACAGAGGGAAATTAGACCCTCATTATTTACTTTTCTTGGACATTTTGTGGGTTTGTACAAAAATTTGCACTGCACACACATGAGATTAATTCTTCTTAAGGTTTACAGCTGGTTTACCACAAGTCAAGAATTTCTGAATAAATGCTCTTTTCATAGTCCCAGTTAGCAGTAAGAATCCACGGCTTTGCAGTTAGGAAGTTCTGATTGTTGTGGAAAACAGAGGCCATGTGGGCTGCACACAGAGGCACAGCAGAAGATGCTATTACTGCTGAGGACACAGACAGCTCTGTTCATGGCCAGATGGACTGGTCTGGGTCTCAGGGCAGGACTGGTCTAGAGTTTCTCTTCCCTTTCACTCATTCCTCTTTCCATCTCAAACAGGATCTACTGCTGGGATTGGCTAATCCAATTCCCAAGAAGCTGGTATCTCAGTGGTTATCAACCCTGGCTGCCCATCAGAATCACACAAAAGCAGATCTGTAATTAAAAACTATAGGTGCTTATACCCCGCCACCCTCACCACCATTCCAATTCAATGTGTGGCCAGGATGGTACTCACTGTAGGAACTCCGACAGGGGTGGGAGATAAAGAGCACCAGGGCCTGCTGTCCTGTCCTGGCTGCAGATCCAAGTGGCTTGCTTTCATTGAGCCTAGATTCGCCTTCCCCTGGAAGCCACTGGTGACTGATCAGATATGATACACAAAATGAAGCAACTGTGTCACCCTTTGCTCAGGTGTTACTTTATGGGCACCATAGATGGAGAATTTGCTCATTCCTTTGACAAATACTAAATGGATACTTACTTGCTGGGTGCCAGGCACTCTTGTAGAGTCTAGGGATATAATGGTGAAGAAAACTGGCATTTTTTTGAACCTAGGAAGGGAAATGAAAAAAGAAATGAAGGGAAAAGCATACAATACAGTAAGTTGTTTCCCAGGAAGGAAACAGGAAGCTAAGATAAAAAATGGCAATTTCAAGTCTTACAAAGACTCCTGCAAGCCTGGTTGAAGCCTGGTTGTTGGGAGAGGCTCGGGTAGAAGCCAAGGCAATCCAAGGAACTCAATTCTCAACAGCCAGGGGTGGATGCTATTGCTCTCAACTTCCCTTTTCATTTATTATAGTTACATTTTTGACCTGTCTATGACATGAGGGCATTGGTAAGATTTGCTTCCCATGGCACTGACCCCTTGCCACACCCACCTGCTGTCTCCCTTAGGTACTGCATGACTCAGGTTTCCCATTTCTCCCTCTGCTCAGTGGTAGACTGGCTTTCAAGTTCTTCTACAGAGAACAGCCACCTGAAAAAGACTCTCGAATTATAAACATCCCTTCCTTCTTGTTATTCCTCTGTGCCTAGCTGCCATCAGAGCTGAATCCCCTAGAGTGAGCTTTCTTTTCTTTTTTCCAAGGATCCCCTCAGGGCACAGGTTGTGAAAGAAAGAGAATAATGACATTCTCAAGGACTTCCTTTTCAGCCCTGCCAGGGAAGCCCTCTGTGCCATGCTGTTGACACTGTTCATTCTCTGCCACATTGAATAAATATATTTAAAATGGGATTAGTTTGTGAGTCCTTGGCTTGATTTTTAATACTTTTTCTATTTGGATGTGCTGCTACTATTTATCTATACAAAATGAATATTAAAATTATGCTCAAACCTCACATTAAATTTATATTTGTGATATTACAATTTTATTTCTGTCAAGTGATAATTCATTTTTCAGACATGAGGCAGAAATAAGAGCACATAGGCAAATAAAAAGTAGGTATTATTTTTCTCCTGATTGTCTCCTTAAGATGTTTCTCTAGGCTTACTCTTTTCTAACATATATCTATGTAATAATATTGAGGAGATGAATACAAAATCCTTGGTTCTCACAATATATACAGGTGAGCTGCTTTTGTTGAAGTTTTTTTCATTTCTTGGGAACCAGAGAGACAGAAGCAGTGGGTCCTTTGTCATCTGCTGTTTTGGGGTGTCCCGTTGGTACCAGAGTCTCACAATTGATAAGAACATGATTTGGGGGTTGGATTTTTGGTTGCAGAAATGATAATTGCCATCATCCAAACATTTTTTTTGCTAGGTGCTCTTACAATTAGTGTCCAGTGCTCAATTGTATGGGGCAACTAAAGTTAAAGGACAACTTTGGTCATGGAACAGCCTTGCGTCCAGAACTATGACCTACTCAGTCCATTACACATTCTTTGATACTGGACTGTAGCCTATAATAGCAATAATAATAATTTTGGTGCTTAGACCTTATTAGTTTTGAAATTATGATTCTAGAAATAGTGAGAAAAAGAAATATAATTAACAAATTGCAAGCAGGTCTC
>VMDR010014348.1:0-23667 GCA_007922815.1 Macrotus californicus | reverse complement strand
AAGAGCACATATCATACGATTCCATATATTTGAAGTTCAAGAACATGTAAAAGTAATCTGTGGTGACGGAAGTCAGAAGAGTAGTTGGGGGAATGTGCCTGGGAGAGGGCACAAGGGAGCCTTCTGAGGTGCTGAGAAATGCGTTCTATCTTGATTTGGGCGATGCCTACACTGGCGAGCACATATATAAAAATTCACCAAGCTGTAAAGTTTGGATTAGAGTTCTTTATTGTATGTGTTACACCTCAAGAAAATATTTTTGAAGAGTAGTATTTAGCTTGTTTCAAATTTGTCAGTATTGTATATAACTCTGATTTTGTTCAGGACAGCAAAATTCCAAGTTAAGAAAAAAAATTTGCCACCTTCCCAAACTCTCCAGCAGTGGGCGTGGCAGAAATTCAGTTCTGGTTCATGAGATGTCAGTGGAAGACTGATGGATAAAATAGGAAAGCTATGGTAGTCCTTCCTCCTTCCCTCTGCTTGAAACTCAGATGTGATGGCTGCAGGTAGAATAGTCATATTGTAACTCTTAGGATGAAAGCCATAAGCTGTGGATAATAAAGGGAGAAGCTAGAAGGGGCCTGGGTTCTGGAAGACTTCCTACAACAGTTAGTTCTTCTAGCCCTGGATTGCTTAAATTACATTTTACTCCATGAGAAAAATTATTATTCATTAAGCCACTGCAGGTGGGTTTCTGTGGCTACAATGGTCAGCAACTTTAATTAAGAATCTTGTCCATACGTCTTAATGCATAGAGTGGTCATTAAGGCAGTTCACAGGTACTTGAGTTCCCCTCTCAGGCACATGGCAGGATGGTACTTTTCCACTCTTTGAAGTAGGTATGGCCTCCTTACTTGCTTTGGCCAATTTCTGTTAGCACAGTGATGTGTGATACTCTCAGTGGAAACTTTAAAAGCCAGTGCTTGATTCTCCACATTCCCTTCCCCCGCCCTATTGATCATGGGAGCATGGGTCCCTCAGTGACCATAAGGAGCAAGACCAGCTGGCCTGCTATGATCAAGTAGTAGGCTGAAGGAATAAATCTTTGTTAGTTAATCCACTGAGATTTGAGGATTGTTATAATTGCAGCAGAATCTAGTTTACTTAATAGAATACCCATATTTGATGATCTCCTTGGGATTAATTCCTAAAAGTATGCATGTTTCATTTTTTTAAAGATTTTATTTATTTATTTTTAGAGAGAGGAGAAAGGAGGGAGAAAGAAACGAAGAGAAACATCATCAGTTGCCTATTGTATGCCCCAACTGGGGACCTGGCCCCACAACCCAGGCATGTAACCTGACTGGGAATTGAACCAGCGACCTTTGGGTTTGCAGGATGATGCCCAGCCCACTGAGCCACATCAGTCAAGGTTTTGCATGTTTTCAATACACATTGCTGAACTGCCCTCCAGAAATGTTAGATCAGTTTTGCCCCTCTCTGACGGTGCATAACAGAGCCCCTTGCAATACATCTTTGTGTTACGATGACAACTGGGTTTGCACAATCCTTTTAATCTTCCCTAATCTGATAGGCAAGAAAAATGTCATTTTAAAATTCATGTCTTTATAAAATCTTACCATTTTTTAGTAGAAACTCTAAGGGACACATTGTGAAGGGTTAAGGTTCAAGAGAGATTACCACTGAAGAGAAAAAGAAGGGATAAAAACATTTAATAAGCCCTTATTATATGCTAGGTATCGTGCATGGAGCTTTATTCAACATTCATTCAGCAAACATTTATCAACCAGGAACTGCAGGTGCTAGAATAAAAACATTCCAACAGTTTCTTTTTAGAAAGCCTCTCGTGGGTATTTAACCACGTCTGTATCTGTGGAGAAAACAATTTCACCATGCATCCCCAAATGATAAACTGTTCAAAATGAGTTGATTATGGGCATTAATTACGTTTGTGATGCCAGCCGGAAATCAGGTTCTACTTTCTTGGGTCTCAAGGACTTCCAGCCACCAGCTGCTGATTTTGCCCTCTAGTGGTAATATGAGTAAACTACAGGAGTCAAGGCACCCGGTCTCCTTAGCAGAGGAACACACAAGGAGCTGGCTAGAAAAGGAAATAAAAATGAAAAAAAAAAAAAAAAAAGATGCTCTTCAACTGCAGCTAGAGGGGGCCACACCTGATGTTTCCTGATCTTCTGAACATGCAAAAAAAAGGCAGCAATCAAAATTTTTCTGTACAATCTTCACCTTGACTAAATTAGCTTTTTTTTTTTTAAATCCTCACCCAAGGACATTTTTTTTCATTGCTTTTAAAGCAAGAGGAACATCAATGCAAGGGGAAAGCATCGATTGGTTGCCTCCTGCACACACCTGGATTGGGGACCATTTGTGTCCAGACCTGGGGCCCAACCCGCAACCCAGGTATGTGCCTGACTGGGAATCAAACCTGCAACCTTTTGGTTACAGGAGGACACTCCAACCAACTGAGCCACACTGGCCAGGGCTAATTCAGCTTTTAATAAAACACTGGAAGGGACAAACCAAACTTATCTGCTGGCCAGGGTGAGTTTGTGACATCTCTGTTATTTCTCACAATGAAGTTAACGCACCGCTGCATTAGAATCACCTGCGACACTTATTCAAATTGCAGTTTTCCAGAATTAATGAATCAGGATCTCTTTGGTGAGGCAGGAATCTGCCTTTCTAAGAAGCACCCTAGGTATTCTTTATGTTTACTGAAAGTTGAAAACTCCTCCTTAAATCACAGGTTCTCCAACTTTAGTGTGCATCAGAATCACCTAGAAGGCTGAGAAAACACATTACTGAACCCCCTTCCTCCCAGTTTTGGATTTAATAGCTCTTGGGTGGGCCTGACAATTTGCAATTTTAATGAGTTCCCAGGTGATTCTGATGCTGCTAGTCCAGCCACAACACTCTGAGAACCACTGGATTAGAGGATAAACGTCAAATGAGTGAGTATATGCTAAATTCTACTTCTTACAGACTTTGGGAGGTAAATTGGTCCCATTTTACAAATGAAGAAATGCGGGCAAAGAAATGAAGAACAATCCCCCACTTTCTGCTGGTCGGGATGTAATCATCCTGCTGAACTCACAACCCCTCCCCCTCAATCATTTTAGGAAACATTTTAGGAAAAAACAACTTTTAGGAATGACACAGCAGATATCAGGGAAGAGAAGGAATTACAAATTATTCAGGTTGACCTTCAGGACTCTACCTCTTCTTCTAGGCTCTCTCCCATCTCTTCTCGCATGACCATCAGGATTCTCCAAACTTGTATAAACCTCAGGCACATCCCTTCTGCAAGCTGGCTTCCCACTGGTTCCCCTCAGCTGGCAAGGACCTCATCCTCATCTCCACTTTCGACTGGATCAGATCCTGTGCATCCAATTCCCTTTTGTGTGTAGAGGCTGGAAGCCAAACATTGACATTTCCTAAGCACCCTCACAGCTAAGGCTCTGGATGTGATTTGGGTTCTACCAATCCGATGCACTTGGGTAGTCTTGGTTTAGGAACTGCTGGACATCCACTTTGTCAGTGGAGGCGGTGGCTATAGAAGTGGCTTCCTGAGCGTGGCGGGAGCAGCAGCACCTGTGGCAGTCCTGATCTGGACTCTGGAGTTGTCTGGGAGTCATTTTCAGTCTAGGTGTGTTTCTTCAGGCCTCCCCCAACCCCCAATAAATCTGTTAGCCATTTAATAAGCCTATTAGCCAATAAATCCCTTTCTGCTTAGGTTAGCTAGACTTGACTCTGTTCTTTGGAACTGAACCCGGAATAGTAACACAAGCCACATCCCCGGTCATGCTGTTAGGTTTAACAATTGGCTCTTTAGGAAAATGTACACAAATCTATACACTTCACTATTATAAAGAGTGTGTTATATTCGACTTATAAATAACAAAACATACCATACTTTTACTGGAAATTCCACATAGCCAATTGATTCTCACAGAATGCTTCTTTTGACTTTGGCTGAACTCATATGTCCATGGCCAATTTATAGTTGCAATTCAACCAGAATTTGACAAATGAATTTGTATCCCAATCCACTGTTTTCCTAATAAACTTAATATTATTAAATCTGATTTCTAATTTACTGGTAAACTATTTCTTACTCTCATATAAACTACATTCACTAAATTGAAACCTCTTTTAGTTTTATCACTATATATATCAGAACTTCACTGTTCATCAATGATATGACTAATTTCTATGATAAATCAGATAATACTTTTTAAATACTAAAAGAATATTTTCTCAATTTTCTTCTCTTCATAGTATAATGGCTGCAGACCCTACCCACTATTAAATATAACCTGCATTATAAATACTCTCTCTATAGCTTTCTTAAGACAATCAGCAAAACTGTAAATCAAGAGCTGACTTAGAGTATGTGCCAGTTCCCATTGTGTAAACTCCCATGGTGGCCGATTTTAAGCCACCAGTGTGAGTGAAGTCACTGAATGTGGAGTTGAGAAGAAATGTGTACAACTGTATAGTATTTCCACCATACAGATGCAATAGACATAAGAAACCTCAAAAGCATCCATAATACTAAAATGCAGTGACATCATTAGAACATGGTGAGTTGTCAGCATTTATTACTCTTGTTTTCAATATAATGTACTTAATTATAGGTTTATATCATGTAATCTTTAATAACTACAGTGTTTACTGACACACAGAATTCCTGAACACTTAATCAGCTCTCCAAAGCCACTCTGAGCCAGCTCCTGCATACAACCCATTTTGCCCCACCTTTTGTCAGATGGTCCGATACTTCAAGGCTCATCTCCCATCTCACCTCTTCCAGGAAACCTTCCTTAAAACCTCCAGTCTTTACAGAGTTGTCTCTCCTGAATTCTTTTTTAATTTTTATTCATTGATTTGAGAGAGAGAGAAGGGAGAGAGAAAAAGAGAGAAGCAGAAGGAAAGGGAGAGAGAGGGGGAGAGGGAGGGAGAGAGAGAGAGAAATGGACCTGCTGTTTCACTTATTTATGCATTCACTGGTTGATTCCTGAATGTGCCATGACTGGGGATGGAACCCAAAACCCTGGCATATCAGGACAATGGTCCAACCTCCTGAGCCACCTGGCTAGGGCTCTCTCCTGAATTCTTGTAACTCACAGAGTTTGCACCAATCACTTGGTAATTGGCATTGACTCCTTTGTCTATGCTCAGAATCTAATGGAGGAGATACATAAGGAGAGAGAACCAGTCTTTTCCATCTTTGTATCCCTCCTGAGCATGGACCAATGTGTCATGGACTTTGGCAAAACTTTGACAAATGTTTATGGTGGCTTAACATTTAGATAATAGATAAATGGGAAATACCAAAAGTTTGGGGGCAGGACTCTGGCTCTACAACTTAGTGGCTGGGTGGCCTCTCTTAAGGTATCTTAGCTACACAGCCTTCTGTAAACTTAGGGTAATAATATCCTCCTTAAAGAGCTTTGGTGAATATTTATGGTGAAATTCTATGTACAAGGTTATTCATCAAAACACTGCTTGAAATAACAAAAGATTGAGACAACCTAAATATCCATCTATAGGAATCTGGTTAAGTAAATTACAGTACAATCACACAGTAAAATACTACACAGGTGGAAAAAGAATGAGTGTGTTCTATATGTACTAATATGAAACAATCTACAGAAATAGTCTTAAACGAAAGAGCAAAGTGCAGAACAGTCTGTATAGTTTGACACCATTTATGAAAAAAAAAGGACTAAACATATAAACATATACACATGCATTTGCCTGTATCTGCAGAGAATACATACAGGACAGACAGGCAGGAACCCGGTGACAGCAGTTGCCTCTAGGTCAGAATACTGGGTGGCAGCAGGGAAAAGAGACAGAAGGGAGACTTACCACTCTTTTGAGCCTTTTGAATTTTGAACCATATGAACGTATTACCTATTCCAAAATACACACACACAAAACTTGATGATGCCAGTAGAACCCCTGGCACAAGCCAAAGAACCTCAAAAACTGGTGACTCTTAAGATGATAATAATGATTAACTACTTAGGGTCTGAGCAGAATCAACAATTCACAGGAAGTTCAACTCAAATTCCAAATCCCAGCTCCCAAGGAGGAGGGCTTTGGAGTCAGACCTGGGTAGAACCCTGCCTCTGCGCCTCAGCGACTGTGTGACCTTGGACAAATCACTTAACCCTCCTGTGCATCAGGTTTCCTCTGTGAAATAAGAATAATGACAATACCAATCTCCTTCGTGCTGCTTTGAGGCTGAAATGAAATAAGGTATGTGAAGCATGCAGCCTGGTACAGAGTAAGCGCTCAAAGGGTTAGATTTTCTTTTCATTATCAACCAACAGAGAAGTTCGCAGAGGCATCAAGCAATTCGCAAAAGACAAAATTTAGATAGTAAACAAATATGATCAATCTTACTAATAATCAGAAAAAAAAATAAATTCTCACTGAGGCGGCAGCAATTGCCAGTTGCGGATGCCGTAAACCCCACCTATCTGGCCAAAGGATGTTATATTAGGCATGCTCTCCCCAGCTAACCCCGACCCGGACTTCTTACCTTGCAGACGAACATGATGGAGGACGACTCGACAATGTCTTTTGAGATCAGCTGCCCATACGAGTACTTCTCCACCTTCCCCAGGGTTACCAGCTTCCAGAGCTTCTTGTCAGACCACGACTGTAACAGATCCATCTTCCTGAAGGAAAAAGCCTGTTACAATTCATCGCCCACCATCACAGAAGGTGCACAGCTCTTAGCAATTTCCAGGAAGGGAGCATGTTCTGTGGTTGGAAGATTCCACACACCTGCCAATCACCTAGCCTATGGCCAGTCTCCGATCACATATAGTCTTGGCTCCCTCTGCCCTCTTCTCAAAGCCCTCGCCTCCAGCCACTCCCCTCTGCTGCTTCTCAAATACACCTGTGTAATCCACCAGCTGCGATCCTCTCACTTCCGTTCTCCCTCCACAAGACTTTCCCCAGCTCCATTGCCCACAACCTTGTGGCTCACTAACCTATACAGCCCGAGAGGGCCTCACTTCAGCTCACCAGCCATTCTGCCCCCAAAGCCCAGAAGTCCTGGCCCTACTTTGGTTTGGGAAGCTCATTCCTACTCATCTCCTATGGCCTATGGGCTTCAAATCCTTGGCGCTAGGGAAGTGTCTGGACTCACCTCTTTTTGCCAGATTGTTCCCTGTGGTTGAAGGCCCACCACAGTGACCACCTCTTCACCTGACCTCATACGCCACATACACGTATTTGTCTTCCCTCATGTGTGGCCCCAAGGGGCTACTATCAATTGTCTTAGATTTTCTCAGCTCAGAACTTGGTGACTCGGGCCTCAGTGGGGGCACTGAGTTCCATCCAGAGCACCAAAGGAGAACAGGGTTGGTGCCATGTCTAGATGAGGAGAAGGATCTGGAGACACTGAAGGAAAGCAGGGCCACCATAGAAGGAGCACCTACTATGTGCCATGCACGGGGCCACACGTTTCCCGTGATCCTCTCATTTGATCCTTACAGTGACCTTGGAAGAGCGGAATCATTATCTCCATTTCAAAGAGCAGGAGACTAATGCTGGAGAAGTGCAATGACCTACCTAGGGTCACATGGCCGATAGGCATAAAAGCTGAGACTGAAGGAAGCCAGCCCTATTCTTCTGCTGTGTGAACAAACGAACCGCTCCCCCCTTGGGCTGAATTCCGCCTTGTCAGAACTCCTTTGTAAAGCTCTCTCTCAGCTCTAGTCCACAGGCCCTCTCCACCTGTCATGATTCTCTATAGCCTGCAACCTACCACCTGTATTTTCAGTGCCAGGGCATACACCTCATTGACTTTCACCCTTCCCCTAAGGGCAGACAACTAAAGATAGCTGCATGAGTACCTGCACGTGCCTGCACTAGGACAACACAGGGATTACAGGGGTGAAAAGGGCAGACATGGCCTTGTCACCATACCGCTTACTGTCTGACGGGGCAAACACACTGTAAAGAAAGTACTGTGTGATCGAGGATTAGTTTGGATGGGGCTTTACGGAAAGTGTGATAAAAGCATTGAAGGTGTACCCTCTTTATTCTGGGGTGAGGGCAGGTGGGGTTGGTTAGTGAAGTGGGCTGGGGAGGCCTAGAGACTTCTGAATCAGACATTCTGGGACATCCCCATCCTGAACCTCACTTCCCTCATCTGTACACTGGGGAGAATGAGAGAAACATCCCCACAGGACTGAATGTGAAATTAAATAAGGCAGGTAGTACAAAGGTCTTAGCTCCCTGCCTGGCCCAGCAAGCACTCAGGGCATGTTAGCCATTCTAGTACTACTGTCCCACAAGGAAGGGATATTTGAGCTGAGACCTGAAGGTATAGTAGGAGTCTGATAGAGAAGTTGTGGGGCAGATGGGTACTGAAGGACATTTCAGGCAGGGAGAAAAGCAGCTAGACTTTCCCACCAGGCCTGGGACAAATTTTGGCACCTAATAAACACCCAGGGGGAAGATGCTGGCTGATGATGAAGTTACCTAAAAAATTCAAACCGACACTGAGCATCCTTTTTAACTTCCTGGTCCAGGTTATTAGCAATGAAATCCTCTCGGTCAACAACCAAGAGCTCTGTTTCTTCCATACAGACCACAGTGGCCCTCCTTACTGAAGAACTCAGGAGACCCATTTCCTGTTGGGTAGACAGGGGCAAAGGCAAGTGAGAGGCTACTTCTGGCTTCCTTCTTGAAGCCTTGCACACCAATTTCCTACTTTTATTGCTGCCCCTGCCCCACCACCCCTGGCCCACTTCCATTGGAAATCTCTTTCCCAGACTGCAGGTTCCTGGGTCAGTCCTGTGTTCCTGCTCATTCCCCTCTTCAATGGGACCATTCCTCTTAATATATTGCCTCTTATATTCCCTCTTAATATATTGCCTGTGGTAAAAGAGGCAATACATTTGACCAGGCCAGAGACAGGAGGCTGGAGAGGCCGCACTGAAGAGTCACTGTATCTCTAAGGGTTTATACAGTGAACATACTCCTTAAATACCACAAAAGGAGAGGTTGGCCTTGGCTGACTAATGTGTGGCTCATTTGGTTGGGCACCATCCACAAAGTGAAAGGTCACTGGTTTGATTCCTGGTCAGGGCACATGCATGGGTTGCGGGCCTAGTCCCCAGTTGGGGGGTGTGCAGGAGGTATACAATCAATGTGTTTCTCACACATCAATGTTTCTCTCCCTTTCTCTTTCCCTCCCTTCCCCTCTCTCTAAAAAATAAATAAATAAAGTCTTAAAAAAAAAGAGATTGGTCTTGGACATCACTTGGTCCAACTCAATTGGCATTTGACAGTTTAGGGTGCTGGGACCCACAGTGAGGCTGTGGCTTGCACAGAGAATAAGGTAGGACTGGCTTTGGCTGAGAGGTTCTAACAGAAATCTTCTCACACCCCCACCCCACCCCAGGAAGCCAGGCCCTTCCCCTGTTACCCCAAAACAGTCGCCCTTGTGCAGAAGCATCGGTTGGGGGTCTAGGAAGGCACTGCTGCCATCCTCATCCTCAGTCACTGCGACTCTGCCCATGTAGATGAAATAAAAGCTGCTGGTCTTCCGCACCTTCTTGAGGATCACACGCTTGCTACCAAACCTGGGAAAAGATCGTGGCAATTTGATCTGATAGCAACGCAGAGCCCAGTCCTGGGCTGCAGGAGGGCTGGACTGGTGGTGCTCTTTGCTCTGGAGCAGAAAAGCACAGACTGGGACTAGAAAGGACCTCAGAAGAGTCCAGGCCCAGCTCCATGAAGCTTCACTTCTTCATTAACTCTTACCTAGTTGCCCACCTCTGTTAGACTGAAACTTCCTGAGAGCAGAGCCTTTGTCAGTCTGCTTAGGCACATAGTAAATGCTCAGTGAACAGCTGTGAAATAAATAAATGAACGAATGCTAAAAGCCATGGATAAGTAGCTAAATAATTAAGAGCATTGGCTTTAGAGTCAGATGAGCATCCCAATCCTGGTTCTGCCCCTGCACCAGTGGGCAAATCATATCCCCTTTCTGAGCTTCCGTTTATCTTGTCTATAAAATACAGATGAGTATGTCTAGAAAGAGATAGATAAGTGGTCTTATTATGATCCTCAAGAACTTGCTACCCAACTGGGAACCCTTAGAGTAGAAGTGCCCAGGTCCAGAGAAAACTGGAAGTTAGTTCTTCAGCTCAGAGGAAAATGTCTGTATTTTAAACACAAGCTCAAATCTCACTTCTTTCAATATTCATTAATTTCCTTCATTCACTCAATAGTTAAATAAATGCCAACTGTGTCTATCAGGCACAGTGATAAAGGATAGAGATTTTGTTCTCAAAATTTTAGTCAAGTAATATTTTAAAATGCTTAAAGAGAGGTAAGAGCAGACTAATTCAGAAGCACAAGGAAGGGACATGTAATGCAGCTTAGGAAAGCCAAAGAAAGTTCTGGGATAGTGGCTGGAGTCACCCAGGTAGACAGAGAGATAGAAGAACATCCCAGGCAGATGGACCATCATGTCCAAAAGCACAGCAGAGGCTGGAAGCATGACACATTCAAAGGAATACCGTAAACTCCATTAGAAGGGAAAAATGGGAGATAAGGAGGTGGTCAGAGGAGTAGTGGAAGAGAAATTTGGCTCAGTTCAATCACAAGGACTTCAAAAGCTGGGCTAAATGTGGATTTGGGGCAGAAATGGGGAGCCCAAAGTCTCTTCCAAGGTCTGATGAAACTGTGGCCTTTGTAGAAGTGCCCCCGTTTTCCAGCCTGCTGCCATTTCCTTCAACTCCACCCTGTCTGCCCCGTCCTCGGCAGGTCTTCCTCTCCTCACTGAGCTACGCAGCAGGACGGCTAAGCCCCTGCTCGGCCGAGCATGTTACTTCCTTCATTTCATCAATTGTCCACATTGCTCCCCAGCCTGGAATGGCCTTTCTTCTCTCCACCTATTCAAATTCTTTCAAGAGCTCAAGGTCCAGTTCAGATCCTGTCTCCTCCAGTAAGACCTCCCTGACTCAGCCCACAGCAACCTCACCCCTTCGGAGCTTCCAGAGCACCCACCGGCCTCACGACCTTGTGGCAAACTCTTGGGGGCAGGGATGAGAGAACAGATGGATTGAGGACAGCATTAGTCTGCAGTCAGTTAGCTTCAGGCCTCCCTCTGGCTGTGAGTTTGTTCGGGATACAAACCAGAGGCAATGTCTACTTAGGAAAGAGGTGATGACCCAGGTGACAATGACTAGATGGGCGAAGGCAGGCATATTCAGCCAGGAAATAAGACACTGAGGACAAAAGAGCACAGTTAATGCTCATTTAAGGGTAGACTCCTACAGCTGGAGCCAGAAAGCCGCTCAGGGGCCATCAGGCTCAATCTACATTTTCAGGACAAGGAAAGTGGGGCCCGGGGAGCCCACAACTTGCTGAAGATCACACAGCAAGTCATGCCTGAGGCAGCACTAGCACCTGAATCACCTACAGTAGACATCTATGTTTTTGCTGCCAAGCATCTGGTCACGTTTTTCTACGAACTGCACCTGATTTTGCTTTGGGGAAAACACCCTGTCTTGACTCTCAGACAATCAGAGCATCACTGCCCACAGATGATTCAAGTGAAGCCAATCTGGTTCAGAAAGAACTAATCCCAAGGCTCTGACTTGAGAGACTGGGAGGAGTTATTCTCTCTTTTCCAAGGGACTGAAAACAAAAGAACGGAAGTTTGGAGCAGCCATCTTGCCACCATGAGAAGAGAGCCTGGCTGGGAAGGTAGCTTATGCTATGAAGTGCCAAGAGATAGAGAGAGACACTGGGTCCTGGTGACATTGAGGCCCTGAATCCAGCTCAATCTGAAGCTGGAGAACTATCACAGGACTTTGCAGATACATGAGCCACTAATGCATATCCTTGGGCTGTGTTTTCTGTCACTTGCAACTGGAAGGACCCTATCTAATCTGCTAATTCCCAGTCCTGGCAATAATCTATGACTGCCTTTAACAATCACGATCTCTTGATCTATATAAAATCCATATTATCCTCATTTCACTGATGAGAATACTAGGCCCAGAAAGGTCAAAAGTCACAGTGGGGCAAACATGGCATTAAATTCCAGCCCTGGCTGGTGTGGCTCAGTGGATTGAGTGCTGGCCTATAAACCAAAGGGTTGCTGGTTCAATTCCTAGTCAGGGCACATGCCTGGGTTACCGGCGAGGTCCCCAATAGGGAGCATGCAAGAAGCAACCACATATTAATGTCTCTCTTCCTCTCTCCCTTCCCTTCTCTCTAAAAATAAATAAATAAAATCTTCAAAAAAAAAATTCCAGAGTGTCTCGCTCCATGACTCCTTTTCTTTTCAGGACACCATTCTGCCTGCTCTGGAATCTTACTTTAAGATAGCAGTGACTTGGGCCTGGCTGGTGTGGCTCAGTGGATTGAATGTCAGCCTGCGAACCAAAAGGTCACTGGTTGGATTCCTGGTCAGGGCACGTGCCTGGGTTGCGGACCAGGCGCCCAGTTGGGGGTGTGGAAGAGGCAACTGATTGATGTATCGCTTACACATCGGTGTTTCTCTCCCTCTCTTTCTCCCTGCCTTCCTCTCTCTCTAAAATAAATAAAACGTTTTTTTTTTTTTTAAAAAAAGATAGCAGTGACTCACTCTTCTTCACGGGGCTACAACAAAGCAGATGGTTCCTTTTGCCTGGGATGAACTTGTCTACACTTCCACTTGTCAAATCTACCTGTTTAAATGCCACCTCGGCTGGGAAACTCCCTTGGTCAAGCCAGCTGGAGAATAACCTCCTGCCCCCTGACTTATTACCTGTGGAAAGGATCCTGCATGGTTCATAAAGGTCATAACCCATCGTGATTATATCCTAGACTGACACCTCCATGAAGGAAGATATCAGAGCACAAACCTACAGTAACATGACAGCCTGGATTTTCAAGACGGACCTTACCTCAAATATTCTGCTCCATTCAGGCTTTCCCCCCGAAGCCCTGGAAATGTCCTGGAAATGGCAGTATTTCCACACGCACCTCTTACACTTCCCCAGTACAAGGCCTTTACATGGCATCTTTTGTACCAAGAGTCCTGTGACAATTTGGTTAAGCCTTCACAGAATAACATTTTAAATGTTTACAATAAAATACAGCGGAATCGCGGTTAACAAAACCCCCAATTTTTGATATAGCAGTATGTGTGCCTCTTCATTGAGGCACCAGATACGAGCAGCATATCTAATATCTAATAACTACCATATGTTTGAAGACATGATAAACTAGTTTTCCAGAAATCTGCAACAACTTAAATATGATTTGAAAATATCTATGATTTCTTTTGGTGAAAAAGTCACAATAATATACTACAGTGGTTTGTTACTTACACCCATGATTTTTTTAAAAAAAGATAAATTTCAGTTAGAGATGAATGAAAACACAGATATAATTTTTTTCTCATCCAAGTTCAAGAGCCTTGTCCTGGTGCCTATCTGGCTATAGTATAATCACTTGGGATCCATTCTGGCTTTTGGGGCCTGGATTTGAGTCTCAGTTCTGCTACTTATTACCTGGGTGACCTAGGAAAAGTCATTTTCCCCTTCTGAGCCTCCGTTTTCTCATCTGCAAAATGAGGGAATTGGACCAGATCCTTTCTGAGGTTCCTACCTGATCTTTCCAGATTCAGTGGCTCCTTCATTCTGGGTAGATTCTCAATAAATGAATGACATAAATTGTACTGCAACCATAACAGTGAGCAAGGTGAACTATAGATGGCTTTCCATGGCTGACACCCTACAAAGAGACTAGCACACCAGCCATGGCCTTCTCGGCTGGCCCCTTCCTGCTCAGCACAGCTCTAGCCCAGCTCCAGCCCAGGGACCAAGGGGTGTGCCTCGCACTGACCGTTCAAAGCGAATGACTTTGGCCAGAAGCAGCTGCAGGGGCTCCGAGTAATTCCGGTAGCAACTCAGAACCTGTAAGATGTTACAGAGGATCTGGATCTCCTGCTCTGTCCTCCAAGAAGGCTTCTTCTGTGTTATCTCAATGGCCTTTGGAGGGAAGTAATCCTGGAGAGAGAGAACTAGAGTGATACACAGGACCCAGCAGTTTCCTCCATGGGCCAGCAGGCAGCTCCTCACACTCCTGCTTTTATACTTTCCCCACCCCCCACAACAGTGGCTGACATGTAGTAAGTGGGTACTGGGTGCCACACACCAGGATATGCATCTTACACACACCATCTCACTGCATCTTTGCCCAGCCCAAGAAGCGAGGCACAATTATTATTCCCACCTGACAGGTGAAGACGCTTGGGTAGGATTAGAACATAGATCTGCTGCTTGTCAAGGCCCATATCCTCAACCTCTGACCATACTGCCATTGCTGTTCCCTGACCACGCCCCCATCCCAGACAATATGGGCTCCCTGGTCTCCAGGGGTCCCTCAGCACATGCACATTGCAGTCAGGGGAGACCCCCCTTGCCCCAGCCTATACCATGGCATCCTACAGAAGACTAAGAAACAGGGAGCTGAAAGAGACTATTAACTGACCCACATGAACGAGGACTCATGGACCAGTAGGTGAGCAGATCTACCCATTCACCCACCATTCCCACCTGCTGGGAAAATAATGCTTAAGTTGTTAACACCCCTACTGGCCACCCATTACACATACAATAAAATCTTAACGCTGTACCACAGCCTGGGAACCCACATGGCCTGACTCCCTATCTCCCTAACCCCTCCAACCTCACCTCCTGTCTCTCCCCTTCATTCTGTAGTCTCTAGCCTTCTACCCATCTCTCGGAGGCACCAATCTTGCTTCTATCTTACGGTCTTCGCTTGGGCTGTTTCCTCTGCCTGGAATGTTCTTCCCCTGGATTTTCCCATAGATATGGCTGCCCCTCCTCCTCATTCTAATCTCAATTCTTATGTCCTCAAAAAACCCTACTGGATCACCTGAGCTATAATAACAGGGTCCCCTTCCCAGCACCCTGTAAGTTCTGAATCCTTTTCTTCCAAGCATTTAATATTTTCTGAAATTACTTTATTCAATGGCTTTGTCTATCTTGTTTACACTCTAGAATAATGTCTCACATGTAGTGGGCACTCAACAAAATATTTATGAAAATGATGAATGGATGCCTGCAGTCTGACAGAACAGTAACTGTCATAGAAGCACAAATGAAAGTGGGGCATGATGAAGAATTCTCGACATTAGCAACAGATCCAATGCCTTGTATATTCACTCAGAAAAGCAGTGTAAGAAAAAAAAAGTTAAAAAGAGAGAAAAAATAAGAAGAAACAGAAAGGCAGTGTAGCTCGGATTAGAAGCTCCTGGGCTCTGGTGCCAGGTGTCTGGGCTTGAACCTTGGCCTGCTACTTCCTAGCTGTGTGTCCTAAGCCACTTCTCCCTGAGCCTCGATTTCCCTATTGATAATAGCAGAAACTATATATAGTTATATATATAAAGTGTATATATGTATAGTATCTATGGTATATATGTATATATATACACATATATAATATATATAGTATGCATATATATAGTGTGTATAGTATGTGTGTGTACATATATACACACACCTATAGCAGAGTTAATATGTGTAAAGGACTTACGACATGCCTGGCACAGCAAAGGCTCTGGAGGTGTGGGCCACTTTCATGTCTGAATCCAATCTTTCTCCTTTCTAACTCCTTTGCTATCAATAACCCATTGGGATTTCTATCACAGGGTCATTTATGACAAAACACAGATGCTCCTAGCGTCCATGAATCAAACTGATTTTTCAGGCCCACTTGGGGTCCTAATTCTTTCAGGAAATCTTTCTCGTTACCCACTCCCCCAAGGCTTAGGAGCCCCTTTCTTGGGTTCCTACAGAACTGATTCGTATTTAACTTCCCCAGTAAGTTTTATCACCTTAACATCATTCCAATTAACTCCTTAAGTGCAGGTGGGAATGTTACACAACCTAGCATTCCTCATAATCAGAAACACCTCTAGGCCTACCTGAGGAGATCAAATAAATATCAGGAACAGGGAAAAGGAAATATAATCCAAACAGGGCCTGGGAGACCTGGCCCCTGCCTGCCCCTCAAACACCATTTCTCAGCGCTCTCACCCTCGTCCACCTCAGGCCAGCAACCCCCTCATCATGCTCTCTAGCATACAGGAAGGACAAAGTAACAACAGAGGGACTGCCCTTGACCCCACCACCCAGAGCTAGCCATTAACATGTGACATACTAGTTTCCTGTCTTTTTCTTATGTATAAATAAACTCTTTGAAAATAGCACAAGTACTAGATGACTATATTTTCCATTAAGAATCAGAACAATATAAATGGTTAAAACCCTTTTACCATGTCATCCCTAACATGAATCTGCTCTCCATCACCAGAGGTGACCATTTCTATACAGTATTATATACTTATACATGTGCCCACAGAATATGTGTAGAATTGGCTTGCCTTTATTTACATAAATGTCGGACTGCAGACATCATTTATGCAACCTGCTCTTTTTCACTCAGTGTTCTTTTCTAAATTATGTTTCTGAAATGTACCCCTTGTTTTCGATGTCTCACAAGTGCTACGATAAATGAGTCTAGAGTCTAAGTCTCTAATTCTAAGGATTCTCTTTGAGAAGTTTAGTGTTAACGGAGTCCCACTGTGGACTATACTGAGGTTTACTTTTTGGTCCCAATCCAGGGCTGTCCTGAGGGGCGGGTCATGTATACATAAACACGTGTGCGCGGGCCTGCCTGACTGCGCTATGACTCGTACGCCCTATGAGTCACCACTTGAAGTGTGCGTCAGTGATTTTCAGTGCATTCCCGGAGTTGTGCGACTGTCACCACAACGGATTTCACAGCCTTTTCATCACCCTGAAAAGAAACCAGTACCCATTAGCAGTTACTCAAAGGGCGGGTTTTTTAATTGGCGCTCTCTCTTTGTCTCTGTGTTGGAGCCACTGTCGTTCAGGAGAGTGAGAGGCCTTGCCTACCCATGGGTTTTTCCTCTGTGCCCTCTTCTCTCCCCCCAGTGTTATACCCAAAACTGCCTTCACCTCTAGAGTCCCGTGACTCTCAGAGAGGCCCCTAGTTTCTCCTGTGTGAAGGGAAAAACTTGGGCAAACTTCAGTGTACAGTGCCAGACACTGGCCAGTCTGGAAGGTTGAAAAAAAACAAACAAAACCAAAATAGAATTTGGATGGCTTGATTGTGCTTCATACATAATGGAGCATGAGACATCAGACTGTGCCCAGGAGGGGCACAGGTCATCTTGGTAGCAGTTATAAAGCTCTGTCTGGCCTCCCTTCCCCGAGAGGAGAACCAACATGGTACTCCAGGCCAGGGTCAAGTCAGGTCTTCACTGGTGAGAACTTCAGATCTTCCCTATAAATAGGTAGGTCCCTTGAAATTTTAAATATAATTTTAAATTTTAATTAATGCCCAGGATTTGACAGAGGAAAGCCAGCTGTGAAGGTAACCGTGATTCTTGAAATTCAGAAAACAAGTCACACAGTCCAAAGCCTCACCCAGACATAAGGCACTTTCTCATTTGCATGGCCATCCTACACCCAGGTTGGGGACAAATGTGCCCAGCATTGCTTGGAGAGTTTGTGACAGAGCCAGAATTCACACAGGCCAGTGCTTTTCCCACCACCCTGATTATTTCTCCTCTGTCTGGGGCTCTCACTTCCTCTGCTGTGGTCCTACGGGTCCAAATGCAGGTGCGCTTCTCTGCTGGCAGCTCTGCCCAGCTACAAAGCAACAAAGAGTTGGGGGTGGGGAGGGGCTCACAGCCTTGAAATGCCAGGACTGGAAGGGATAACTGAGATCACCTGTTTTACAGATGAGGAAACTCAGGGTGACACACTGGGCTGGTGGCAGAACCTGGACTAAACAAACCCAGCTGTCCCAATGCCCAGCCCATTGCTTCTTTCAGGCCATAACATAGAAAGAAAATTCTCAACATCAAGGTCAAAACCATGCATACCGACTGTGCAACGAAGTCCTTGGTATCAAATGTGATTCGGCCTTGCTTCTTTTTCTGGGGGGAAAAAAAAGGAGGAGAGAGGAAGGAGAATTAACAAGATTGCTTCTAGAATTCTGCACTGAAACTCCTCTGTGTACCTGGACCACTGTAGCAGGCAAGAAGCCATCCTCCGCTCAAAAGCCCCAACTCAGCGCAAGACTTGGGCCCAGCAATGACCCTATACTATTGTAAAGAGAAAGAAAGATGGGGGCGTGGAGAGGAAATGGAGAGTAAAGAGAGGAAGCATGGAGAAAGAAAAGAGGGAAAAGAAACAAATAAGTAGGAAAGTATAGAGGGAAAAAGAACAGAAGGGAGGGATAAAAACAAAGGAATAAATGAAGTCAACCTTTACTGAGTACCTATAATGAGCCAGGTATGGCACATCTTCGTTATCTTACTGTTTTGTCTTCAGCAGAGTGAAGGATCACACTGCAAGTAAATGATTCTCGTATGGAGGATCACCAAGAGGAGGCGGTATAAGAGGTCTTGGGGATAAGTTAATCCAACTCTAACTCCTAACAGACGCAGAGAGAATGTGGGAAGAGGAGAGAAGAGCCAGCAGGAAAATTATGTAGGGGAAGCCAGGGGTGAGAGAAAAGGACAAACAGGCCCTGACCACCACACTGGGCCAAACCAAGACCCCCACACCTCTCCCCAACTATTCTGCATGTTCTTCCCCAGAACTCACTCAGATCCCTGTCCTCTTCCCGCATTTGTAGTTTGGGTATCCATATGGTGCTTCCCAGGGAGGCCAATGAAGGAAAGAGGTGGTGTTCAGAGGTTCCAATTCGCATACCCCACTGAGAGGCAGGCTTTGGCTCCCTCTACCCAACCCTTTGCCCCAGCCCTCCAGCTCTCTGTCCGGCAGCCATATAACCCATACACTGCCCTTGAGAGGCTTCTGCTCAAGACTACCCTGATGACAAATCTGACTCTGATCTTCAACTTCCAACTGCCCAGGCATCAGCCCAGGTCTGCGGGTAGCCAAAGACTCCTGGTCTCCAGGGCCCTTCACTTCACCACTGCATGACACCCTGAGTCAGAATGTCCTTCCTGAGAGCTAATCTCAGTCTCTTAGGTGACAGTTCTTCTACTCCATCCCTTCCTATCTCATGGCCCAACTACAGGGCAGAATCTGACTGCAGACTTGTTTGGTTTGACAGCACAGTATCTCCAAAATATTTGAACCTGAACGTCTTTAGATGGGGTATGCCCTCCCTCTCCAGCTGGCCTCAGGCCCCTTCTCCCTGCTACCTCTTAAACTCAGCCATACGCACACAGTTACATTACCTACTGGCCCCTTAGAAACCACCTTCTCTTGCCCCATCACCACCCCACTCCTTGGATACTTTCCTTCAAAAACCAGTTTGGGACAATTCTCAGAGTGAATCACCGCATGCAGGGTGGAGGCAAAAGCTACATCTAGTCACTCTTTTCATAACGAGAAAATGGGCAGGGGAAACTTTGGAGCCCTGGATGGTAATGAAGACAACTTTGGGGAAACATAACAACAGAATTGTGATCAACTTTTCTGAACCAAAAGGAGGCTCATGATCTACCACTGGGATGCACTATTTGAAATGGGGATTCTAGAAAATCCTGAAAGCATGGTCATCAGAGTGAACGGGGTCTTGCAAACATTCCCTTCTTGTTTAAGAGACAGTAAAGAAGGCAGAGAAAAGGAACAGCTGGATTCTGTTCATCTTCTGAAACCCAATCTGGATTTCTCCTGGCTCTTTTGATCACTGTTGGAATGGGGATGGCTTCTTTCCTGCTCCTGATGTTTGTTTCCACGTGGAGGGGGTTGTACTAGTTGAACACTACTATCCTCCCATCCTTCCACACTGAAAAGGAGAGACAAACTTCTTGGTAGATTTGGAAGGGGAAACTAGGCATGAGAACCCCTTTTTCCTTCCCTCTGAGCCCACATTCTGCTCTGCCCCTCTCTACTGGGAGTTTAAGGCAGGAGGTCCTGCTGCGGTGGTGGCCTGCTGTGTGGTCAGCACTGCTGGTGACTCGGTGTGTGAGGCTGTCTAATTCTGGGGTTCAGCATTAGGAAACCCTCTCACCTGACAATCCAAGTTATCCCCAATATAAATCTCAACATTAATAAAAGTGACAGTGGGGTCTCCTTCAGCTTTACCCTTTGTGTTCTCTCTCAGTTGATAGAGAACTGGGGCTGGGAAGTGGGGTGCTACTTATAGGCCCCCCTTAAACTCTGCTAATCTTGCTGAGCCCAGTGGCTTACATCCCAGAAGGAGAAGATAGGGTGCCTTCTGTGAGAAGTCTCAGTGATCTGATAGCCCAGGAACCCTTTGAGCCCTTGGAGGAATATTTTACACACTCGCATCATCACGATGATATCCATGACGAGCTGGTACAGCCCCTGTGGAAAGAAAACAAACAAGAGCACTGGCAACTATCTGTTTTCAACCATCAGCAGCAGACTGGGACAATGCTGAAGAAGGAGAAACGTAATAGGATTCGATGCTGTGGTGTGCTGGAGAGATGGTTACATTTTCAGGAAGTCTTCAAGACTGTTGAAATCATGTCGGTAGCTCGAAATTGCCCACAGTGGGAATATTTATGCCACATAAGTACTGGCAACCACTACAAATGGAGGCATCCCCCTCCCCAGGGACCAGCTGTTAAAACATTCACCAGTACAGCTCTAGCTAAATATCCAGGCCCTCACTTTGGTCCAGAAAATGAAGAGCAAGAGTTGGCAGAGACTGAGGGGTGATGCAGAGAGCCTAAACTTGGGAATCCGATGGAGCTGAGGGAAGAATGTTTCCATTTTCTTAGTAGTATGGTGATATTGTGGTTGTGTTATTTTTAAGTAAATGTCATCAAGCATGCAACTTTTACTCTTGATCTTAGCCGAAAGGCCAAGAAGTGATAAAGTATGCAACTTTTAAATGATTCAGCAAACACACACCCGTGCGTGTACATACACACGAACACAAAGCCAAAGGGGCAAAATGTTGACTGTTAGAGCTAAGGATGATCATTATATATATTTCAACTTTTCGGTTTGAAAATTTTCGTAATTTAAAAAATTCAAAAACCAAAAACTATTTTTCATTAACTTCTGATAATGAAGACATCATAAACACAATGAAAAGACAAACTGAAGACTGGAAGAATATACTTGCCATGCATATTACTGACAAAGGGTTACTATCCAGAATGACAAAGGATTACTATCACAAAAGATTAATATCCAGAATTTTAATTTAAAGAATTACACAATTCAAAAAAATCCAAATAACCCAACAGAAAAATGAGCAAAGGATATAAACATGTAATTTTGAAGGGAAAATTCAAATCACCTACACATAATGAAAAGATTCTGAATACCAGTCAAAATAAAGGAAATATAAATTAAAGTAACTATAAGATACCATTTTACACTTATCAGACTGGGGAAATGAAAAACACGGTACAACTACGTTGGAGAGCAGGTTAGTAATATTTTTAAAAGTTGAGGATGTGTGTCCTTCACGATCAAGAAACTGCATGCACCTTATATATACACTTTAAGAGAAACTACACATGTGCACAAGGAGAGAGCCATGAGGAGGACCACGGCACACACTGACAGTGAAAGGCTGAAAATAATTGGAGTTTCCGTGCAGTCCCAGAACTGAACAGAGCCCTAGCTCTATATGTCAATGCTGGTAAAGCTCGCACATAATTTTGAGTAGAAAAAAGGTGAACTATGATGCCATTTGGAATGCCATTTTCAAAAATGTGCCACATACTATATGGTTGCTTATGGATGCTTACCACTGCTATGTTTACATACATATGTAATACAATTTAAGTATATAGATAGGAAGGGTACACATCAACCTGAGGAAAGTAGTTACCAGCGAGGAGAAAGGGAGTGGGATGGTGAGCAGCTTCACTCATAACCATAGTATTTTCTTTAAAAATTATATATCTAAAGTAAATATTGGGAACGCCTCTATTAATACAAATTAATACTTATTGAGAACAATTTGCCATTTTTGGGCACTATTCTAAGCCCTTTATATGTACTGACTCATTTAATCCTCAAAAATTTTTTGCAGAGGTAAAAACAGGCACAGTAAATCAAGTAACTTGCCTAACACTAATATTAGTCACGTGACTAATGGGTGATAGGGAATTGAACCCAGGCAGTCTGGGTCCAGAATCCCTAAGTTTAACCTATTACTCTACTCTGCTGCTGGGCCTTAGATTTTCTCTGATCTCGTAACAGTAGAAAGAGTGGGCACGGAGCAGGACTCGGGCTCAGAGGGCAGCCTGTGACTTTCCCAGTGTCGAGGGGGTAGCAGGCTACAGCACAGGGCTCAGAATTCAGTCTTTCTAAAGCCTAATCTGGAACTCTTTCCTTTGTGCATATGCCATCACTCCAAAGGTCCAAGGCAGCCACATTCAATCCAAGGCCACCTCCTACACCTGCCTCTCCCTTCCTCAAAATACCCCTCTGTTCAATCTTCCACTCCTCCCTCCCAGGGCCCTTCACACTCCTCACCACTTCCTTCTTCAAGATCTTCCAGGACCTAGACAGCCTAGCTCTTCTCATGGTTCTTGACTTGGCAGATGGCACAAGCCCCTTTTTCTTTCAAGGGCAGGACCACAGATCCTTCCCCAAGAATCTAATTATACTGGAAATGAATAGTTTCCCTTAGTGGCAAGGAAAGTGCTCCTCTCCACTCCTCATACCCTCCCAACAGCTGCTGTAAGCCTTGTTCAAAGAGAATCTCATCCTCAGAATCTCCTCACATCACAATGAAGGGTTCTAGAAGGAAGAGAGGAACCAAAATCTGATAGGCTAACATTTATTCAATACACATACGCACTGTCTTATTTAATCTTCGTAACTACCACAAGGTGAGAGACCTCACACCCACACCACATGAGAAGACTGAGGCTCAGTGGCTACATGGCAGCCAGAGCCATGGGGCCATGAAAAAACAAAGGAGAAGGCTCCTGGGCTGGGGCCTGGAGCATCCAACACCTCAGCCTGGGGACCACCCAGAGGCTTAGAACTTGGACATCCTGAAATGTAGGTATATGTCACTGTTCTATAAATCTTGTTAAATCAGTAAGTCGGGAACACAGAAAATTGGAAGTCCTCCACCAAATGGGGTGCTGAATGTTGAAAGGAACTTGGTGACTGAGTTCTGGGGTCCTTTAGAAAGTAGAGAATATAGGATCTAAAGTACTTTTTTAAAAATATATTTTATTGATTATGCTATCACAGTTGTCCCATTTTCCCCCCTTTATTGCCCTCTGCCCTGCGCATCCCCTCCCACCCTCATTCCCCCTCTTTAGTTCATGTCCATGGTCATATATATAAGTTCTTTGGTTTCTACATTTCCTATACTATTCTTAACCTCCCTCTGTCTATCTTCTACCTACCATTTATGCTTCTTATTCCCTGTACCTTTTCCCCCTTTCTCCCCACCCACTCCCCTACTGATAACCCTCCGTATGATGTCCATTTCTATGATTCTGTTCCTGTTCTGGTTGTTTGCTTAGTCTTTGTTTTCATTGTTTTTCTTTTAGGTTCATTTGTTGATAGTTGTGAGTTTGTTGTCATTTTACTGTTCATATTTTTTATCTTCTTCTTCTTAGATAAGTCCCTTTAGCATTTCATATAATAAGGGCTTGGTGATGATGAA
>VMDR010014347.1:0-23679 GCA_007922815.1 Macrotus californicus | reverse complement strand
TGTTAGTATGTAGGCAATGATCCATATTAAATATGAAGGAGGAGGGAAAGGATCTGGAATACTAATAAGACCAATAATAAATATTTCAGTAGATAGAGAGAGATTGTGGAAATTGTAAAAAATAAAATTCTTTCTCCTTTTTGTACTTCTCTATTCAGATCATGGTAAAAGAATGTTAAGTATTACCAGTAAATATTGATGTAATATTCTGTTTTCTGAATACGATTTTCCTTTGCCTTTTGGGACCATGCATCATCCTGAGGTGATGATGGGCTTGTAATTGAGAACTAGCAAAAGAGAAAGCAGTTGCGTCTGCTTGTTCATCTGCCCTCTGCACCCATCAATCCACAGCGAGAGGCGAATAATTGAGTGCCTGCTGCAGGCAAGGCGTTGTGTTAGCCGCTGGGGTTGCAGGCAAGGTGTGTATCACCGCAAAGATAAAATATGTCCATGATTTAAAAATCTCAATATGAGTCTGTTACTGATATAGTTAATACTTATATAGTGATTTATTGCTTGCAAAGCTGTTTCACATGCCTTATTTCCTTTTATACCTATGTCACAGATGAAGAAATTGAGTTTGAGAATAATTTATGCCAAGTTACATGGCTGCCCAAGGGAGAAAGTAAACTTGAACCCAGGATAGACTCTAATTCAAAATCCCATTCTATTTTCTTGCACCATTCTGTTCTGCCTCCATGGGCTACTGTGGAATACCTCCCAGAACACTTACAAATTCTCAGAATCATGGTTTTAAAAATACCTTTTAAAAAAACTGATGGCATGTGTTCTACTGCTTAGTAATTTTTGAGCCTTAGGGACTAATACAACCTATCATATTACCTATCGGGTCTCTTTAAAACATTAAAATATGGATTTTACCTTCAATGTTTTCTGAGATTATATTTTTATTTAGCTTTAAAAGGAGGGTATGTGTGTTTTGAAATTTCTTTTGATTCTTTCTCTTTGCTGCTTGTAATTTCTTTGCTATATTGATTACATATAAAGGGTGAAGTTCTTATAGCTAGGAAGGAACTTAGAGGAAGACATATATTGGAATTTTAGCATGTAAATAAAATGCAGTTCTCATAGTTCACTTTACTTTCATTTTTATATCTGCTTGTACAGAAAGCCTTTATTTAGGCAACAATAATTCCTTCTGACAATATCAATTGATATAAAGTAATGATGGCTTATTAATATACATGCTGTATGAATGTCCAGTGGCGTTGTCCTAGTCTCCCACCCGGACAGAGGGTGAGAGGGGCGGCCCTCTGCTGTCAGTGTGCACGTTGCAGTGGGCCTCATGCTCTTTAGGAGGACTTTTGCCTTCCTCCAAGGGCCTGTTTACTCTTGCATTTGATAAAAACTCTCCTTGACTAAACCTGGGTTAGGTTCCTCTGAGCCCTTCTCCTAACTAGGCCTTGACTTTGGACTTACGCGTCTGTCCTCGCTAAGTCCAGTTGTAGTAAGAATCCCAGGAAGTCTGCTTGTTCGGAACTACTCTTGAGGGTTTCATTTGTTCTGATCTCTATGATCTCATTCACGCACATTTCAGGGCTGTGTCCATGTTTTACAGCAGGGCTGCCACATCTGGGACTTGTACCTAAACCAGTCTGACACCAAAGTTGCCATGTTCTGGGAACGTTACGTTCCTTCCCCAGTTTTTTCTCAGCCCACTGTATGTGAATTGTGTATGTTTTCATGGAATCGAGACTCTAGACCTGGATTCTGGGACTGTTGGGTTAGGAGAAGAAAGGCCTAGTGATTATTTTCAGTTACACATTTTAATATTCAGTGTTTTCTAAGACCTGATGGCCTTTCTGAAGCACACAGGGGCCTGTTTCAGGACCGTCTTCTACGAACAGTTTTCTCTTGCTGGAGCTTTTTGGAGTGGCTGCGTGGAAAGAGAAGTAAAATCAAAATCAAACACACCTCCCAGCAAGTTAATAGACAGATAAACCATCCTTGTTCTTACTCGCAGGCTGTGCCTTCACATTGCTCATTAGGGACTGCACAGTAAACTAGCAAATTTATAAATATTTAGCTACAATACAGTAAAAGGAATGGTCAAGCTTTATGGCCACTTCATGGAGGTTTTGTTCTCCCACTACAAAGCTACCATTTTGATGGTCTAAAATTACTAGAGTTTTAGTTGCATTAGGTTTACTCTCTCACGTAATGTATTCCCCTTACAGAGCTGCCCGCTCCAACTGAGGGAGGAGGGTGCAAGGTCAGTGTCACATGCTGCCCGGTGCCGCCCTCCACCTTCTCGAAGCAGTCATGTGGAGAGTCAGCGGTTCTGGGAGCCAGATGTGCTGGGGTCTGCATTTCTTTGTTGATGCTCAGAATGTTTCCAGAAATGGTCAGAGGAGTTGATTTGCTTCTGTTTCTCTGAGCATTTCCATGATTTCTTTCAGAGATCACCAACTGGAGCAGTGGGTGGGACTTGCTTTCACCCCTCTCCTGACCCCTGCTCAACTTTTCTGACTGCCGAACAAAGTAACAACTAGTCTTATTTAGACATTTGACAGGCCAAGGTCATTCAATTAATTCCTTTCTTCTTTTCTATATATTTTAATTACCCCAGGGATCTGATATTCTGAAAAATGTTACTTTTGGCCAGCTTGATGAGTATTGGAAATATCTCGCTCTTTACAGCTCCGGGTTAGTCTTATAGAGCTAATGGAGGGGGGTTGAATGAAACAACCAGAAATTACTGGACCTTAGCTGCAGAGAAACCTGTTATCAGTTAATATTTTAAAAGAATTGTGCATTTTCCTGGTTCTTTGTTATTATTCGTTAGCCTATCTGTATGATGTTCTTAAGAGAATATGCAGAATTATTGGCCTTGTCTTACAAATAAAGACATAGAGAGTAAGCCTCTTTTCTGAGCTGAGAAATGGAATTCTGTTTCACCCCGGCCTGCCTGTTTATCATCTTGTCATTTTCCCTCCCTCGACAGCCCGTCCCGCTGAGCCCGTGTGCAGTGAGTGCAGCGGTGACGTGGTTGTGTGTTCAGAGCAGCACACTTGGCCCGCAGTGATCAGAACAGTGTGTCGGCCACATGTTTCAGTGTAGCCCAGTCTTCTTACAGGCCTAACAGGCTCTCGGAGGGGGACGAGAAGAAAGCATTGTATTAGATAAGAAAGCGTTATAGTAGGGAAGTTGGAGTTTCGCATAGGGCCGTCAAAAGAACCTTGAGACTGAGGAATGTGTTTCTGTATGTATATGGTTTCTTCTTTCCATGAGGCTGTATGTTCACTCATATTGTGTGTGCATGGACAACTGTCTGCGGTCTTAATTTGCGTTCTGTTTGGATAAGGACTTCTGAGGTCTCAAAAGATAGTATCAGAATTTATTTTTGAAATCTACATTGGCATCATTAGATCTAGATCACTTAAATTGTTCCAGGTCAACATCTGTCATTTGACCTTAAAGTTCGTACTGGCACTACACTGGAAGTGACTAAGAGGAGGAAGCTTTAGATGGTAGCTAGTTAACTTTTTTCCCTTTTTTTGGCTATAGATTATAAATTATCCATGCATTTAATTTATAAATAAGTGAGTAAAGGTCAGCCATCTTAAGTATGCCCATCTTCTGTGTCAAAAGAAACTTCGCTAGAATGTGTGTGGGTGAGAATGAACTCACACTCCCTCCTGTAAAGAGCAGCGTGAACTTCCTGTTGTGTCTGTAGAGTCTTTTTCTTTGCAGTGGGAAGGGATTTGGAATATGCGTGTGTATTTAAAGGGGCATCTTAATTGAGGGCATTCGGTGACTAGTAAAACCCTGGTTTTATGCTTCTGAAACCTGCCTCTGAGCTGGTTTCTCTAAAAATTGCACTGAATTGTGGTCATATTTGGACACAAAGGAAAGGGCCTTAAATAGTTTGTCAAAAGCGTTAACTAGATATAAGGGAGTTGAAGCATCTTTCTGCTCTCTGTAGGTCATAGATCCTCATTGAATCACTTCACCATGACAGTGTTGTCTTTAATAGTTTGCAATGTCACTAGAAATAAACTCAAGAATTCTTATCATCACGTAGAAATATTGTTAGTCATTTGTGCATTTTAAAGACATTTCCCGCATCCTGTTCTCTTCCTGACCTCTGCCAGTGCATCTAGCATGTTCTTACCCCTGCAGAATTCTAACTAGGGCTTACCACAGATGTGCATCTGTAGATTGAATGTTTTCAGGACTCAGCGTCAACCAAAGTAGAACAGTCTTTTGGTCTTTGCATTCTAGCTAAACACATTGACACTCTCAAGAAAGTTGTTGAGACAAAGACCCCAGCATCCAGTACCCTAGTGAAGGTGTCTCTGGGTACAAATTTTGATCAGACTATGAGAGACTTGCCTTCAAGGCTGCCTTAGGGGTAGGTGTTTTCCTGTGTCAAGTGAAACATGTGCGGTGGTGTTTATACTGAAATACTTGAATGTAAATTCTTACCTGCCTTTTACAAGTCATGGAGTAAATAAGTCATCAAAGCAAAGTAAGGTTTTTTCTCCTTGATTTTGAGATGCAAGTTTTTTGTTCCTCTCTAATAATGCAATTTATTTTTAAGCATGGCCTTTGAAAGGAGGAGGTAGGACCCTAAACCTTGCAGTGAATCATTAAATAATAATCACCTTTCAGTGAGCTTGCTTCTGGTGTGTTACTTTTGGGGGTTGTTCCTTGACTGCTGGGCCGGAGTTAGTCCTGCTCTGCAGTGGGCAGCCGCACCTTAATTTAAGCCTTGTAAAGCTTTTGGACTGTGTAGAGTTTCTGATTCACACCTGCTGAGTTCTGCAAATTCAGCTCTCTGCAGCCAGTGTTTGGTGGGCTGGCATAAGTTAGCTGACAAAAGGTGGCACGATGTGGTGGGGCATTTGAACTTGTGTTTGAATGTATTTGGGGTAATGTCTAATTCTTTTTCCACAGTCAAGTATGAAGTTCTTCAGCCTCTGTCTGTAAGGGTAGATGGAATCTGCTACCACATAAGTGTATGTCAATCCCAAGCCATCACGTAGAATGAAGTATCCTCAGAATTAATGAAAACAGAGCCTGGTCATAAGTTGAATTCGTATAATAGCAGCAAACATGAGAAAAAAAGGAGCAATCATAAAGAATATTATTTCATAATTTAACTGCTGAATTATCAAATTTAAGGAGAGAGACAAACTTTGAGTGTTTCATTTTTCCCATGAGAATAAAATCCAAAGTGGTTACAGTTATTCTGCTGACTTTCTCAGAACACTCGTTTGATGGCCGTGCTGGGCAAGGACTCTGTCTCTTTCTTAGAGGTGCTGTGGGCATTGTTGGTGCTCAGTTCATGTATAATAATAACATTATTCAGGGCTGAAATGTGGCTGTGTACCAGGGTCAATGCCAGTGCTCTTAGGGAAAGGGTGATTGGCATTTTAATCAGTGCAGATGTTAGAACCTTTGTCTGACTGGCTGTATTTTTAGCTCTTCACATTTCCCTGTGCAGCGCCAATGCAGAGGGGACAGCTCCATCTACTGAGGCCCGTTTCAGAATGATTCCCTCTGTTGAGGCCACTGATTTTCCTTCTGCACAATTCGTTGAATTTTCTTCTGATTTATAGGCTGTAGTGGAAGTTATGCTGAAACTGGTAATTTGTTCATTTCAAGACTAAATTCCTTGTCATTTTGCTTAGTGCTTAAATCCAAAAGAGTTTTTGGGGAGCATTCTTAACTCACTTATTTAATAGTTATGTTCTTTTGGGATCTAGATGGATGGTAAAACTGCCCTTAAGAAAATGTTACTGGAGATAGTCGTTCTTTAGCCATCCCTAGCTTGAATCCCCTTCCATGTCCCCACGTTGGCATTTTATTGGCAATGTCATAGAAATTACAGTGGCTTTGGTGTCACATTGAGGCTTGACTTTTAGTTCTGCCACTTTGTCTGGCCCTGTGATATTGTGCGAGCGACTTACTTTTTATAAACCTCAATTTTCCCAGAGGGACTTGTGGGTCATGCTTAATGAGTGTGGACTTTGTTGGAAGGGTGGGAATGTCTTCAAAAAGTTTCCCAGCAACTCTTCCAGTTTGCATTGCACATCAGACCAGAGGTGTCTAGCTGCCTGCCTCTTCGGAGAGTGCCAAAGCTGTAAGGGCCACATCATGTGAGATTCCTCTTCTTGGGGTGGCTCCCTTTGAGCACTGAGGGAGTGTAAAGGCCAGGCCGTCTCAGCCGAAGGGCCAGTCTAGCTCCATTGCTCCCCAGTGTCAGCTGATGCTGCGGTTGGGCCTTCGCTGTGCCGGGACACCTCCCTCTGCTCTGTCCTGCTTCTGCTCCTTCTCTGGAAGGAGACAGTATGCATTGATCCCGAGAGTACTCCTTAGTAGATCTTCTGCGTGCTGAAGGTGGTCTCAAGAGTCTGTTTTCTGGCAACTCTAGTTTGAGGGGTCTGGAGGATGGAGACTAAATAGAATTTGGATGTTTATTTACAGGTAAAAAGGGGACGTTGAGATGATTTGAGCACAAAAGTAATGTGCTGAAAGCAGTGTATTAGATGTTTGATCTGGAGAGTCTGTAGTAATTATGAGAAGGAATTGTTATGAGAGCTTCAGGAAGAGGTAATAGGTACTAATGAAATGGGAGTGAAATGGCGCTTTCCCACCAATCAAGTGTATTGAGAAATTACTTAGCCTCGTTAAGCCTTAGATTTCTGGTGTGCAAAGTGAGGGAACTAACAGAGATGTAAGGTTGTGGAGAGCATTAAATGAGATATTGCCAGGCACATATTAGTTACTTACCAAGTGCAACTTACTTTGAATAAATTCATGTATTACAGTCTCATCACTACTCACGCACATGTGCACAAACACACCCACATGGGGGTGTCTCTTCGCTTAAAATCTTTCAGTGTTGTCTTTCACGATCTTCTTAGTGTAGCGGTCAAGAGCATCTGTACTGAGGCACCTTCGTCTCCTCTCCTACCCTTCATGGTCTCACAGGGCCTGCCTCAGGCCAGAACCATTCATGCCCCTTGTGCCCCCACCTGTGTGCGTGCCGTGTAGTCCTGCTGGCCTGTCTGGTCCCTCTGTTCCACCCAGTGAACTTCTGTTCAGCCTTCAGAGCTCCTGTTTAGGTAATCTGTTCCTTAAAAAAAATTACTCACTTCCTGGTTTGTATGCTGAATACATCTGTAATAAGCTGTTGGTAGCCCTGGGTAGTGTGGCTCAGTGGATTGAACACTGACTTGAGAACCAAAAGGTCGCTGGTTTGATTCCTAGTCAGGGAGCATGCCTGGGTTGCCAGCCAGGTCCCCAGTAGTGGGCGAGCAAGAGGCAACCACACAGTGATGTTTCTCTCCTCTTTCTCCTTCCTTTCCCCTCTGTCTAAAAATTAAGTAAGTGAATAAATATATAAAATCTTAAAAAAAATAATTTTGTATTTACTTAACTATTTATTGTGACCTTCTTGGGCCCAGGGCCCATGTTGTATTCATGCTTTATTTCTTGGCATTCAGAATGGTGTTTCTAGCACATTATGGGCATTCATTACATATTTATTGAAAGCAGGTTGATGGGCTCTGGCTGGGTAGTTCAGTTGGTTAGAGGATCATCCTAGTAAGCCAAGGGTGCAGGTTCTACCTGTGGTCAGAGCACATACAAGAGTCAACCTGTGAGTGCATAAATGAGTAGAACTACAGATCCCTACTTCTCTTTCTCTCTCCCCCTTCCCCCTTCTCCCGTTCCCTGATTCCTCGCTCTCTCCCTTCCTCTCCCTTTTTCCCTCTCTCTAAAAAATAGTTTGATGAATGATTCTGTGTTATACCAGCTGTGGTCAAATTCTTACGTAGTCAGGATAACTTGGCATTAGCCCTGTGAGATTTTCAGGGTCCGGGACTGTTGCCCAGTCTGGGGTGCACACACACATGCTGGCTTGCAGCCTAGAACCTTGGGTCCATAGAAGTTCCTGATACCTTATCAGTTTGCCTCATGGAGCCAAGATGTCTGGTCAGTTGACAGCTGCTTGTTCTCAGAGGTCTGAAATCGGCACACGTCTGTGTGCCCTGTCTCTGATGAGGAATGTCTTTGGGTCAGTTTTCTTTAAAATGCTCCTTGACTTACCTTGTCTCTCACAGATTGACAAGCGTATTCCCTCACATACTTACACATTCATCATGCACTGGTCTGTTTAAGTAAAATAATTTAAAAATCATAATTGTCAAAATCAGTAAAGTCTGTCTCAATAAATTACTATAGTTTTTATTATTAACCTCATAGTAGCCTACAAATTGACTGTAGGATTTTGAATCTGCTCAACAGGAAAAGTGGTGCTCAAACAACTTGTTGGGAGTAAGGAAGTCGGAAGGAGTTTATGTGGGGAAGTGCATTTTAGACAGGTTGATGGTAAGATGATGGTGGGCATTAAGATGAAATGCCCAGAAGGGAGGGGTTCACAACAGAAGTCAGGAGAGGCAATACAACTCTTACCTCTAGCTTTTTTGGGGGGGAGCATTAGACTTCAAATTTTGAAACATATTGGAAGAATGGCACCATAAACACTAATATACCCTTCGCTTAGGTTTGCCAATTGTTAACATTTTGCTACATTTATTTAATATCTCTCTCATATATAACTATAGAATTACACGTGTATAGAAATATTATGTGTAAGTGTGTATTTATAACACATGTGGTGTTGCACACATCGAGACACTAGTCCTAAATATTTTAGCTTGCACTCTCACAGTAAGAACATTCTTTACGTAGCCTCACGACCATTGTCACACAATTTAATATTGATACGATCATATTGCTTAGTATGTGGGCCATATTCAAATCATACAGCTGGGTTTATACGAATAATCCAGGATCTATGCAAGGATTGTCAATTGCTTTTTGTTTGTTCTGTCTATTTAATTTCCTTTAATGTAGAGTGATCCTTTCAGTGTTTTTACTGACATTTTTGAAGAGTCCAGGCCAGTTATCTTGTAAGAATGCCCCACACCTGGATTTGTTTAATTCATTCCTCCGAATTAGATTCAGTTTAGCATATTTGGCAAGAATACTACACAGGTGGTGGTGTGTCTTTGTGTTATGTCACTTCAGGAGGTACATAATACTTTGGTCTGTCACTGGTGATGCTGAGTTTGGCCACCTGATTAAAGTATTTTCTCTGACTCCTCATTGTAAAGAGACAAGCTCTCCTTTGTCATCATTAAGCCCTCTGTGGAGAGACTTGGAGACTGTCGCTCAGCACCATTTCACCAGATATTCTTGCATCCAGTTTTGGTTTTTGTCTGAATCAGTGTTTACATCTGTGATTATAAGATAGGTAATATATATTTGAAATTAATGTATCTATTACTGATTGGTAGGGGGTAAAGATGGATTTGATAAATAATAAATGGACCTAGAGTTGTTGGCTATCTATATGGAAAAAATTAAAATTAAAAACCCACCTCACAGCATACAGGAAAATAAATTCCAGATGAGTTATAGCTCTGTGAAAAGCAAACCCTTAAAACTTTCACAGGAGAATACACAATACATACTTTCATGACATTATCCTAAGGATTAAATCCTTAAGACATAAAAATCACAAGCCCTCAAAGAAAAGACTGACATTTTGGAATACATCCACATAAAAATCTTCAATGTAACAAAAAGCATTAAAAACAAATGAAAGGACAAACCATTGGCTGAGGATACATATTTGCACCTTTTCTAAGTGGTTGAAGACAAGTGTCCAGAGTTTGGAAAGAGCAATGCAAGGCAATAAGGAAAAGCACAACTACTCAATAGAAAGCAGACAAGAGGTATGACTAGCAAATAACGGAAGAAGAGGAGTGACTGTCCAATTATGCAAGATGCTCAGCCTCACCAATAATCAGGGAAGTGAAAAGCAGAACTCTGGTGAGAACTCATTTTACACCTATTGATTGGCAAAACTTAATAAGCTTGATAACACCAAGTGTTGGCAAGAAACAGGACTTTTGTATTAACTCATTGGAATATATTGCAATAACATTTTTAGTGAGCAGTCTGAAAATATCTGGTACAGTTCAAAGTGTGCATAATTTGCACCTCAGCCATTCTACTTTTAGTTGTTACCCTAGAAAATTGTCACACTTATAAAGCAAGGAGACATGTAAATATAAGGATGTTCATTGTAGTACTACTTCAAATAGGAGGAAAAAATAGGGAAATTGATAAACGTAGTGTTATTTTTCTCTCCACACACGGGGGCAGTTAAGATACATAAACTAGTTAGACATGTGTCCACTTTGACAAACTTCAAAGAATAGCACTAAATGAATAAGCCATGGAAGAGTATATATAATATAGATGTAATAATATTATAGATATGTACTGTATACAACATATAATTAACATACTATGTGCATACTGTAATGCATGTATAAAAACCAGCATATTGAGATATAATTGGCTTATCATGCAATTCACCTATTCAAAGTGCATAATAATTCAATGGCTTTTAGTGTACTTACAGTGTTTTGCATCTGTCACCACAATCAATATTAGAACATTTTCATTACCCCTAAAAGACACCTGTAGCCAAACCCCCTCAGCCTCCCATCCTCTCAGGATACGTTCTGTCTGTATAGATTTGCCTATTCTGGACATTTCGTGATGAAATCATACAGCCTGTGGACCTTTGCGACTGGCCTGTGTCAGATGGGGCATGTGCTTATGTTTTCTTCCATGGTGGAGCATCTACCAGTCCTTATTTCTCTTTATTGCCAAGTAATATTCTATTGCCTGGATAGAACACATTTTATTTCTTTATTCATCCATTGATGGACATTTGGGTTTTTTCCACCTTCTGGCTACTATAAATAGTGCTGCCGTGAACATTTATGTACCGGTTCTGAATGGACATGTTCCACTTCTCTTGGGTCTGTATCTGGGAGTGGAATTGCTGGGTTATGTGCTGACTCTGCTGGAATTACAGGATTGTTCCCAGCGTGGCTGCCTCCTTTTCCATCTCCAGCAGCAATGTGCGGTGGCTTCACTTGCCCCATGTCCTTGCTCGCACTGGTTGCTGTCCATCTTTTTTGCTGTAAACATTTTAGTGGGTGTGAAGTAGCATCTTGTTGTGGTTCTGATTTGCACCACTCTGATGGCTAATGATCTTGGTCATTTTTTCACGTGTTACTGACTCGCCCTTTTTCAAATGAACAGAACACTAATGTATATTGTTTCTCAGTACATATAGGGTGGGGTGGAAGTAGGTTTACGGTTGTTCACATGGAAAATCATGCAATAATTAATAAAGAACAATATAAGGAGAAACTGTTTTGTGTATTCACAACTGTAAGCCTACTTTTGCTCCATCTTGTATGTATAATCCAAGTATAAAAAAAAGGGAAAATGGGAAGAGAGGGGTTTAGCTATACTGGTATCATTTTGCTTCTTAAAAATGACAAAAGAAAGCATGACACAAATAAAGCAAAATGTTAACATTTGTTAAATAGTGGTGGTAGCTCTATAGCTGTGTTTTTTATTATTTTCTATTTATGTGTAGTCCATGTGTTTTAAAAACTGTATATATTTATTTTATATAGATATATTATCTGTCTTTATATGTGAAGGCAACTATGCAAAAATGGTACTTGATGTGGTCAGAGTCGGAGATTTTTTTCTAAGGAAGGATAAAAAATAGAAACCCCACAATGCTTTGGTGCATGCTTCCATTTTGGTGATTTAAGGGCAGTAGAAAATAAACTTTGCTGGAAAAGGTGTAAGCTGAAGAATCATTTGCTAGTAGAGACCAAGTGAGGGTTGTCGGCAATGTCAGATGTCGCAGAGAGGGAGCGAATGTGTTCTTGTTAAATGAAAAGCAAAATCCATTCATACCTTTCGAGGAGTTTAGACTTTAGAAGCGAGGGTCAAGTTTAAACTGTAGGGAGTAGCAGTATATGGTGTGTGAGGAAAACAGTGAAACACATCAACAATGTCGGCAGCGAATTGGAGAGAAATCGGGCAGTAGCTTAAACAGGGGAGATGGAGCAAAGAACTTCGCTGAGCCTTGCGCATCAAACCGGGCCGAGCCCTTGACCGTCGTCCATGTGCACAGGCTGGAATTTCTGGTGGCACCACAGCAGCGTCCTTCTGATTGAGGGACTTGCGTATCTTCTCTCCTTCCTCCCGTGTTAAAAGCATTGTATTATTTGCACATATGGCTGTTTTATCAATACTTTCTCACTCTTAGGGTCCTTTGAGTGAAGGAAAAATAGGTTGGTTGTTAATCTTCTACCACTGCCAACCACGGTACTTAGCATATAGTACATGCATAAATAGTACATCTTAATTTTGAAAGAAACAACTTTATTCGCATGGGGAGATCTTATGGGGAAGCCTGCCAAAAGCTGGAACGATGAAATGAAGCATTGCGTACAAAGTGCACACCTGCTCAGTAAATGTTAGCGCTCCCTTGCCTCGCCTCCTCTCCGAGGTATTTGAGAGGAGCTGTTTGAAGACAGCAGTTCCTGAAGACGCAGAAGGGTTGACAGGGTTAAATTTTTAAAGAGGGAGGGAGGCCACCTCTGCGTCAGAGTAGAGGAGGACAGATGACAGAATGTGTGGTCACTGCCTTCTGTGGGGAAGGGCGGTCTTAGGTGACAGAGGTAGCAAGCAGGGAATCAAAGGGAGTTCAAGAGCAGTTAGGACATCTTTGGATGAGCAAAGGAACAAAGAGCACATGACTAAGTGCAATGTCTAGCAACATTGAGAATTCACTTGAATTTAGATAGTCTGAATTAAATGTGAATGTGTGTTTTTTTTTGCTTTGGAAGCAGGGATTGAAGAAAAGCACACAGAGTGTATAATATATGGGGAGAGACTTCCAGGGCTGCAAATGAGAAGTTGGTGGGGACATAGTAATTCCTTTTAAGTGTTTGAAGATAAATAATTCTTATAATTCCATTTTATTAGAGAACGAAACTCAGGTTGAAGAGTCAAAGTAAGACAGATTCCAGCCCGGTAAAAGAACGTACCAATAATTAGAGCTACCTAATACCGGAATACACAGTTCTGATAGATAGGCAGTTTCCTGTCAGGGGAAGGAATCCAAGGGAGGCCGGGAGGATTGGAAGGTCTGATTGCGTGTGAGGTGTTGAAAGGATTTGTCATCAGAAGGTCGATGAGATAAAAAGAGCTAGTTTATACTTAAGAACAGAAAAATAATGTCATGACTATGCCCTCAAGCCAGGTTGGATGTCGGTGACAGCCAGAAAGGAGCCCAAGGTCCAGGGCAGGTGTGGCGTCTTCACGCTGTGTTACCGCCGTTTTTCTGCCTCCTTGCTCATGACAGTGGCTGCACGGTCTCAGCAGTCACAGCTCCTTTACTGGTCCTCGCCTCCCCTGCCTCTTCAGTGCCCTTACTTACCGTTGTGTTTTATTTTAGGGTGAGTAGTTGCCATTGACTTTCTTGGCATAACAACCCAGGAGTTTTAAGTTTGTTTGTGGACTGTGCATGTGAAGCATGAACCTTTTTATATGTGTCCAGTTTTTGCATGATTTTCTTTTCACTGGCATTATTCAGGAGATAAATTTCATATTCTGAGTAAAGGCCATTCCATTAAGAACCAAACATATATTTTGTAATTTTACTAAGACACCATTCCTGAATAATTTTTGTTTCCTAACTTCTCTCCCTCCTTTCGCCTCCTCTTAGTGGTAGAGAGAAGAGCAGTTTTGTCAGTGTCTCTCATCTCGAGAAAAGTGTGGTCAAACATGCCTCGAGGTCCAGGACCAGGGACGACTGATTAGTGCAAAGTCATGTGTTTGTTTCTGTCCTGGCTCAGTGTTTAGCACTGACAGGCTGCAGAGAGGGTGTGGTCCTGGAGGATTCCACTCGGCCCTCCTTTCTGACGTGCTACATTCGTGCCCAGAAACTCAGTATTGATTGCTGTTGCTTCTCTTGCTTCCTCTGAGTGTGGAAGGGGTGGAAAAGGACCTTGGGTCGTAAGGTTGGCCAGTTAGCTCTTTTTCCTTGTTAAGTCTGTGTGTTGGTGCCCTGAGAACACTAAATACTCAGTCTTTTACTTCATGTCGTGTGGTCAGCAGCCCTGCCTTGTCCGCAGGGGATACATTCTCAGATACATTTGGCAGACATTACCAAATCCCACATTTACTATATGCTTTTTCCTATACCCACTTACCTACAATAAAAGTTATATTTATAGATTAGCCATAGTAAGAGATTAACAACAATAGCTAATAAAAAAATAGAGGAATCATAACAATATAGTGTAATAAAAGTTATATAAGTGTGTTCTGTCTTGCCCTCAGAATATGTTATTGTCCTGTAGTCTCCTTTTCATTTAGAGGAAACACTTCATGACTTCTCTTCAGCATATCCGAATTGCCAAGGTTGCTACCTTTGCACTTGGGGGCCATTATTCAGTGAAATAAGGGTGCCTTGAACTCAAGCACTGCAGAGCCGTGACAGTAGACCTGGTAACTGAGAGGGCCACTAAGTGACGAACTGGCAGGGAGCATCTGCAGCGTGGGTGCGCTGGACACAGAGGTCATTCACACCCGGCTGTGTCCGAGCGGTGCACATTTGAAAACTTATGAATTGTTTACTTCTGGAATTTTTCACTTAATATAGTTGGACCACAGTTGACTGCAGGTAACTAAAACTGCGGAAAGTGAGACCATGGATAAGGGGGACTACTGTATGTACTGTTGAAATGAAGTCTCAGTATTCAAGGAAGATGATGTGTTAGAAATGACTAAGAAGAACGTCTAAAATGCACACAGTTGAATAAGGTGCTGGAGGAAAAATAGGTGTGTGCATTGACTCTCTCGGGGTGAAGGTGGGGACCCCAGTCTCTCAGGGACCACAATGGAATCTGTGGTTGAAACGTCTGAATGTGCACGGCCCATGTCCTAAAGTGCTGCTGTAGCCTCACTGCTGGGATGTCCACTTTCCTTTGTCCTGCTTTGACTCTCTATGTACCCACTACCTGTTACTGTCTTTAGGGTGATTTTGCATCCGGTTAGGTATAAGATGGATTGAGAAGTACAGTACTGGTGGGTATACTCTGGAGCTGGGAGACCACTGCAATTGATTGGCCAGCTGTTTTATAACAAACCCTTATGTAGGGTATAGGGTTCGAGAAAGTTCTCATGTATGGGAAGCTTCTAGAATTTACATTAAGAATGAAAAAATGGACATTCATGGGGCAATAATGTGAGGATGGCAGACATTTTTGGTGTTGAGAAGAAGGTCATCCTAGACTGTTTGGAAGTGAGAAAGTGGTTTGGTATGGCCTTCCTGGCACAGGTGAACTCAGGGAGTGCTGTGCAGCGGAAGAGGCAGCATCCTGACTCACAGGTCCTTCAAGCAGCAGTCACTTGAGTTAAAGGAGGGAGAGTGTAGACGTGACTTCAAGAAGATAACAAGGTGGTCCCCATTCGAGGGACATCAGGTGAATCATCTCGAGAGAACCATGGTGATGATGGAGTAACTGTACAGGGGCGGGTGAGCTGACTGGTGGTCGGTAGGACTGGGGAAACATCTCCCGTTCTCCAAGTTGGTATTGATCATTGCAAGATTTAAGAAGTTCTGAAAACCAGTAGTAAAGAAATTTGCCACCTGAGTGTGGTATTGCTTGTTTAAAAGGGATAAACCAGTCTGGAGGAAGTGAGACCAGGAAGGCCCCAGGGGCACAGGCATTTGTTGAGTGCTGCCCTGGGAGCCCTGGAGTAGGTGCTCCGTGTCTAAGGAGACGGTGGTCTAATAGGCCCAGGCAACTGGGGAGGTCAGCCTGAAGGGAAGGCAGCGTGTGCCGGTATGAAATGAGGAGTGCTATTCAGAGGGGGGTCTCAAATCTCAGGGGCCAACCCTAGCTCCTCCACTCGTTTTCCACGGCTGCCTTTGCAGGTCCTCACAGTTAGTGATTGAAAGCAGCCCACCCAATTACTAGCACACCGTTTCTGTGGTCAGCAGGGCCTCTCTGCAGGCCAAGGTGGGGGTGTGGGCTTCACCTCGGGGAGGCTCGCCCCTGGGAGAATTTGCTTCCAGGCTTCCTTCTCTGTTGCTGAGTTAATTTCCGTGCTTCTCCAGGGTTCATGCAGCCTGCTCCTTCAGAGCCAAAGGAGAGAGCGGGGCAATCTACTAGCTAGACAGTCTTCTAGAGCGTAAGGTGACAACAGTCATCTTTGATATTTTTCCACTGGCTTTTTAGCAAGTCAGGTTTCTCTCACACCCAAGTAGAGGGAATTCTACAAAAGTCTGGCTGCCAAGAGGCGGGGCTCACGGGGGCCATCTTCAAGTCTGTCCGTGACACCTACAGTCAGTGTCTACATTTTAACTGTATTCTCCGGTGACTCACTTTGAGAAGCAGTGTTAGGGGTGACAGGTTCCCGAAGAGTTGCTTTGGAGGGAGAAGACAATTCCTTGTGCTTGGCTCGGCTAGGTGGACTGCTTTTAATACCGGCAAAACAGTTTGTTGTCCAAAGGCTTATTGACGTTAGAGAGCTTGTCGTCTCTCCTACCGCTGCCCCCACCTGCACCCCATCTCTGATTAAGGGTGGTGTGGTTGGTTTACCCTGGTGGTGCTGTTGGACACTTCTTTCGGGGAGGGTCTGTACGGCCTCACTTTGACTGTGAAACAAAATTCTTCTTTTCCCTTTCACTCTTCCGTTTTGGTCATGGAGGTTGGTGGAGAGTCCTGGATTTGAGGCTCTTTTCCTGCTCTAATATCTGAGCGACCTTGGGGAAGTCACAGTTCTCTGGCAGGTGAGTTCCGGCCGTTCCGCTCTTAGAAGGTATTGTGTGAATTGAGTGAATTAAAGAATGTGCGTGTTCTCGTAAGCTGTCAGGCATTACAGAATGTTGCATGGCCTCCTTTTGTTGTCCGTGCCTAGTTCTTTCCGTAGAAGAGGGTACCTTAAAGTCATGATTGTCTCTTCATTGTGTCTCTCTGACCACATGCTGTCAGAGCGGGGATGGACCCCGACCCAAACAGGGCCACACAGATTCTCCGTTTTGGAATTTGAATTTGGGACCAAAAGACGACAGTTCCGACCTTGCTGATCTAACGTGAGGAAATTAGAAACCAAGAAAGCTTTAGGGCAGCTGCCTTGTGCTGTTTGGAGTGAGTGACAGAGGAGGCTTGTCATAGAGGGCAGAGGGACATTAGACCTGCACAGAGAGGAGACACACTCCGGGGGGTCCTGTCTACTTTGAGTTCCTGCTGGCTTTTCCTGGTTCTGGTTACATTTTTTGCCTTTGAGTTGTATGATATTCTTTTAAATTTATTTAATAAATTCCTCTCTTTTTAGCTTAAGCTGTTTTGAATTCAGCTTTCTAGTTGAAAATAACAGAAGTGAAGGCCTGTAAGTATAGTACTTAAGTATTTTTAATCCCCTAACTACTCATTGCTTTTTCTCCCCTAATGTCTATATAATTTGTTTTCAAGGCCAATTATATTCCTTCATTTATGGAATAGCTATTGAGTATTTACTTCAGGGTGCTTTAGAGATGTGAGATGAGAAATATGACCCTTGCCCCTAAGCAGCTTCTAATGTACCGATGGAGATGGACATGTAAATGACCATATAATATTAGGCAGAAGAAAGAAAGAGGTACAATGTGCAGCTCATATAAGGTGATTTCTATTTTTCGCTCCATAGCCTTACTTAAGGCCATTTCAAATTTACTTTTTCATTTTCTTTTTTTTCTGTTTTTGCAAAGAACCAGCCCTTTTGTCCCTGACTGATGCTAAGGTCGTCTCTGATGCTTTCAGACTTACCACTTTTGCCTGTGCCTCTGAGCCCTGCAAGGAGGCCGGCCGCCTGGCCATGTGTGCTTTTCTTTGTTAAAGCAGGGCTCGAGAATGACAGCGATGTCGGCACAACTAGAAACAAATCAGAAGCCTGGATCTGTGCTTTTACAAACCCTTGTTCATTGCAGGTATTTGCTCTCCTGAGATGTCTGAGTCACCCTTACCTGTTGGTGACTGGGATATTTCCACGTTTAAGGTTGGAGGTTCTGTGCTTCTTGTATCTTGCATTGCATGTAAAAAGGTATTTATATAGCTTGTATTATGTACTTAAAGGGCACTTATCATAAGGTTTCTCTGTCCCTATATCCTGCAGTTGTGCAATAAAAAGGTACTCACACAGCCTGTGCTGCACAATGACAAGGGTGCCCGACATGAGGGCTGCGCTCCCTCCCTGCAGCTCGCACCACTTCATAAAATGGTGCTTAAGTGAGATGAGAGTCAGTGAGATTATGGGCAGACTGCGTAGCGCTGACTTAGAACCACATCTTCATAACGGGGAGGTTCTGTAGGTTTTATGTGTTCCTGGCTCAGTCAGCTCTTCAAAATGACCCAGTTCAGAATGACTTCCCACTGCAGAGCTGATTGAGTGGGCATTGACACTGCTGGTGGGAATGCAGACTGCTGCGGCCACTGTGGAAAGCAGTGTGGAGATAGCTCAAAAAATTAAGAACGGACCTGCTTTTTGACCCAGTGATCCCACTTCTGGGGATATATCTGAAGGAACCCAAAACACTAATTCAAAAGAACATAAGCACCCTATGTTCATTGCAGCATTATTTACAATCACCACGATATGGAAGCAGCCCAAGTGTCCACCCAAGTAGATGAGTGGATAAAATAAGTATGGGACATTTACACATTGGAATTCTACTCATCCATAAAAAAAAAGAAAATTTTACTCTTTGCAACAGTGTGGATGAACCTGGAGAACATTATGCTAAGTGAAATAAGCCAGTCAGAGAAAGACAAGTACCATATGATCTCACTCATATGTGGAATCTTGTGAATAGTATGAATTAACACGGAAAACAGAGACAGACTCATAGATGGAGAGCAGGTGACCGCTAGTGGGGGCGGGTGGAGGTTAAGGGGTGGAGGGATTGAGCACAAAGGAAAAAGGACTCATAGACAGCAGTGTGGTGACTGCTGTGGGAAGGGAGGTACAAGGGGGATGAATGGTAATGGGAAAAATACAATAAAGATTAGATTAAAAAACTTAAAGAAAAAAGATAAATAGGCAAGATACACACACACACACACACACACACACACACACACACACAAAGAAATGGGCATTGGTGGATAATCCCTTGGGGATTTACAGAGCAATTAAAAAACTTAGAATCTCATTCTTTTTCTTTTTTTTTTTTTTTGGTATGGCATTTTGTTTTTTTAAGATTTTTGTTTATTTATTTATTTTTAGAGAGAGGAGCAGGGAGGGAAAAAGAGAGGAAGAGAAACATCAATGTGTGGTTGCCTCTTGAGCTCCTCCCACTGGGGACCTGGCCGCAACCCAGGCATGTGCCCTGACTGGGAATCGAACCTGCAACCCCTTGATCACAGGCTGGCACTCAATCTGCTGAGCCACACCAGCAAGGGCTCATTCTTAATAGTTGAAAAAATCTGTAGTTAGAATTTTAGGGAAGTATGTGAAGCTTTATCTTACTAAAGAAATTGTGAGGAATGCTAATGTTTTTATAGTTTAAAAAAATTTTATTGATTTTACAGAGGAAGGTGGGGGAGAGAGCGAGCGAGCAAGCGATTTGTTGTCCCACTTAGTTATACATTCATTGATTGATTCTTATATGTGCCCTGACTGGGATAAACCCTCAACCTTGGCATGTTGGGACAGGCTCTACCAACTCAGCTACCCAGACAGGGTGAAATGCTTATATTTTGAAATGAGGGAAAGGAACTAGTTAGTTCTATTTTGAAAATATTATTAGGGAAACTAATAGAACTAATGGAGTAGCCCAAGAATGGGCTAACATTTTTCTTTGAAGTGAGAATTCTTCTGGAGACTAATTCTAGAATTGTTCTAGAGACTTCATAACACAGAAGTGTGAACCCACAGGTGAAACGAATACTTCCTTAGATGTTCTGTACCTTTGATAACCACACGTATTAGTAGTTTTCTCACAGCACTCTTTATCCTCGCTGTATATCGCTTTGCTCACTTGGTGAGTGACTGTGTGTGTTCATGTGCTCCGTACACACGTGTGGACATGTGTAAACCCATGTGTTTGTCAGTTTCTTCCCTGCTAGATTTTAAGTTCACTTAAAATGAGAACTCTGTGAGAACCTTGTTGTCACTATGTACCCAGTAGTTAGCATTGTCCTTGAATACAGTAGACACTTAATAATTATTGAGTGAGTGGATATTTATTATTTATTCTCGTAACCTTGCACAAGTATTCTCTACATTTTCTCATACAAACATATTTGTAAGTAGCATCATTTTTAGCCTCTTAGATTGTTGTAAATATATTTGACGTAAGGGTTAGCACTATAAGTACGGTCAATAAATAATTCATAAAAAATGTGATCACTTGGACTCTTATTTCTTATATTCCGTCAGAGAGAAGGTAACCTTCACACAAGAAAAGAAGAAAAAGGGCTCCATAGGCGGGACATTTATACCATGGGCCTTAAACCAGGACTTGGCAAATGAATAACAAAACCCTCTGGGAGCAAAGCTGCTAGCAAGTAGGTTGGCCAGTGTACATACAAGGTTAGGAGAGTAGTTCTCACAGCCACACACTAAGTCAGTGGGGGAAGTGATGCCGTTTTCCCAGGGCCAGAGCTCGGAGGCGGCTGAGACACTGCCAGGGTGCCCTTTGGGGGGAGGGAGAGAGGTGCTCCTCGGATCGCAGCTGTAGGTCTGTGGAGAGAGGGACTTGGAAGACAGCTAGCTCAGCAGCCAAGAAAGCTGCGGTGGACGTGGGGACATTGGTAGGGAGTTGCCCTTTCAAGGGAGGACAGGATTTAGAAGCTGGGTGTAGCACTGATGCCCCCTCCCGCCTTAGACGGTTCCTCTGTCCGTGGTAAGGGTGCTTCTGGCACGAAGTGTACCGGGGTCAGCGTACCTGCCCATCTGGCTAGCGCAGGTGCCACTGAACCCAATCTTAGCTAATTCCACACTCCCTTGAAAGTTGGTGCCGTCATGCCCCGTTTGGGGGTGCCTGTAATTGCCACAGAAGCAGCTCTCTGTGTTCTGCCTGCAGATGGCTCTGAATCTGTCAGGGAAAGAGCGAGATAAATATTTTCCTATAAATATAAAAGGAAGAGTTAAACAATTATTGTTTAGAACCCAAGCTGATAAGCATATTACATTGAGGCACTAGCAATAAGGAAATTAATTACATGCAAATAACTGTTGTTCAGGAAGTGTGGGATAATAATAGTATCTGTTTGGATGTTTGTGGTAGATTTATTTACATGGCTCCATTTTCTGCTAATTTTCCTCTGGAAAATGATAAATACTTAGTTTCTGTTGCCTTTCCTTCAGAAATAGTTTATCACAATTATAAAAGCTGGCAGTTTGGCTGGTGGTCACTGCCTTGCCAAAGGTAATTCTAAAGACAGTGTTTGTGTGCACGTCGTGGAGAAAGAACTGTCCCCGTGTGCCTGCCTTTTCTGCCGTGAAAATGGTCACCACAGTGGGAGGCAGTGTTCGCGAGAGGTCGTTCTTGAGTGTTCGCACTCACGTGTTCAGTCCAGACTGCCTTGCTGGGGCTTCATTCATGAGCCTCTTGGTGAGGTTCCGCCCTGGCCTCTCTGCGGCAGCACGGAGCATGGAGCAGTCTGGAGCGACAGCTGACCCATGGTGCGGGCCTCTGCCTTGTTTGCCATCGAGTGATTGGGCTCACTTCGCAAAGATGGCTCGAAGCTCTGCCCAGGGCTCCTCGCGCTCTGAGAAGCGTCTGCACCGAGTGGTGGCTTCCCATGCCCTGCGTGTGCGTGCTCCTTGAGGTCCCTCAGAGGTGAATGGCTGAGTTCTTGTGTTCCTTCAGGGTAGTTAGTTCTTGGGAGTCATTCACTTGGATTGTACATCAGATGGCTCGTCAGCCAGGGGACAGTTTTGGTTGGGATAAGGAATAATTGTCTCTCTGCCCAACTTTCCAGGCTGGCTTATCCACTGAATGCTTCTTCTTGATTGGGTGATACACACCCCCACTAGGTTTCTGTTTATTTATTTGCTTTTGATATGCCACGTCTTGGCACTTTGCTCACCTTTGTGCACATAATTTTAAAACTATTATTTCACGGCATGCCAAACACCGATTCATTAAATGTTCACAAAACGGGAGGTAGGATGGAAATGGACTTTTGCTTTAATTTTTGGTACAGCATCAATTTTAACTTTAGTCAAAAAGGAAAACAGAGTATTTTGTACCTGGTATTAGTTCGTATTAGTTACTTTCTGCCTGATTTTGCCATGTCGTGGTTACATGGTTACATGCGCACTGGGGTACAGGAGAACCTGCGGGTGGCTTAGGAAGGTTGCATCGCTGAGTTCTGTAAATTAACATCTTGCCTTTGGGAACTCTCATTGCCAGTCCTTTCCAGTGACTGCCATGGTAGAGCCTGGCGTTTGGAAGGCTGATGGCCAAGTGTTTTCTCACTGTGTTTCAGGAGGGGAGGGTGGGTAAGTGAGGGCAGGACACACGGGACACACACACACACACACACACACACACACACGTATGTTGTGGAGATCCACAGTTCTGCTCTCCCTTCCTTCTGACTGAGGACCCCAGGCAGAGAAATCATACTACCTTTTAATAATCCTGATGAAAAATAGAGAAAAAATCAATAGGTAGATTTTAAGGAGAGAGTCAATTTCCTTATACAGAAGAGGATGAGAGACATAACTAGTTTGTGCAAATTATTTGCTTTCAATCTGTGATGCTTTCAGGAGTTGGAGAACTAGAGTATTTAACTTCTCGACTTAGGGTTGATGGGACCTGTCCTCCCCGCCCCCAGGGGAAGCTCAGAGTGCAGCTCTCAGAATTGCTGGATCACACCCGATAGTGACTTGTCAGTCCACGGATTATTAAAACCTCAGCATAGAGAATGTCCTGATACAAAAATTCCCAATTTTATTCACTTGGTCTGATGTGAGGAGCAGCTCTCCTTTCTGTGGTCCTGTGTAGTAGAGTAAAAATTTCTCAGCCACAGGTGAAGTTTCCGGTCAGGGCCAACCAATCTAAGCTTTAAGGAATTCTTTCACTCTTGGACTTCTCAGTCGGAGATTCACTCACGTTTCCTCCATCCTTGAGTTTGTTCTTCACTGACATTCAGGTGCCATTTGTTATTCCGGTAGCCGCAAACATGTCCATGAGCTGGAGCGCGTGCCTTAGAAGGACCCCGAAGAAGCAATCTCAGAACAAGTGGCCATCACTCTGTGGAGTATTTGATGACATTTCTTATGCAGGTCCTCGTCCAGTTCTTAAAAATCCCTGGAACTTCTTACTGGTTTGGTAGTTGTACATAAATCTATAGTTGAGGAATTTGCTTTTGTAGAATCTATAAATCTGAAAGCTGATTCAGTAGTTATGGCTCAAAGACTTTTTTAACATCTTAACATAATTTCTAGGTTCCTTCAGCCACTTTCCACATTGGCATGTTTTCTTCTTTTTCTGTTGTTGTTTATTCAGCGTTTATCAGTGCTTATTGTGTACGCAGTTCTGAACTGGGTTATACCAGGACTTGAAGTTAACTCTGGTAAAATTGCTTACAGTGAGTATCACCACTTCTTAAATTTTTGTGTTTTATTTCTTCCTGTTTTCACTAATCAAAAGTCACCTTGTGAATGTTATGAGGATGTGTATATCTGAAAATTCTAATTTGATATGAGTCAAAAGCTGATTAAAGAGTTCTGGGAAAGGCTGAGGCAGCC